>WYDI02007353.1:0-18621 GCA_009867235.2 Psittacus erithacus
TTATATAGTGGGCATGACGTGCTGTGGTATGGAATACCTCTTTGATCAGTTTGGGTCAGGTGTCCTGTCTCTGCTTCTTTCCAGCTTCCTCTCCTCCCTGGCAGAGCATGAGGCTCAGGAAGCCCTTGGTCAGAGTAAACATTACTGAGCAGCAACTAAAAACATCGGTGTTACCAGCGCTGTTCCCAGGCTGAAAATCAAAACCGCACCACTGCACCAGCTACTAAGGAGAAAAATGACTGCTACTGCTGAACCCAGGACAAACATCCAACAAACACACAGAGAGTCCCAATTCTGTAGAGCTTTTTACTTGAGTCTCCTCCACCTGTAGAAAAAATGGTCCCAAAACAGCAGGCAGTTCTCACACCTACTTCACAGCCACTTTTGTGAGAGATGAGTGGCTGGGAAAAGAATTGGAAAATCAGTTTCTGCATCTTCAATTTCAAAAGCATTAATTCACTGAAAGGCTTGGTTTACTTGTAATTGTTATGCTATTACAATCTGTTTCAGTTGACTCTTCTTTTGCTCCCTCCTCATCAACATACTTCATTACATGTTTACTCTCCCAATGTCTTCCTGACTCTCTTCCCACCAATCTTCACATTTAATCACCATAAGCCAGAAATGCGTGTGATTGTGGATCTTGATTCCACCATCCTTGGTCACAAAACTGTCTTTTTTGCTGCTACAGAGTAGTCGAAGTTATGTGGGAATTATTAGGAATTGGAGCAGATAGCTTGCTATCCTGGAACCCCTGCTGCCAGAAGGGGGAACCTGCTGCACGTCCTTGAGAGAAACCCCCGCATACAAACCACACGAGGTTACAGGGGCTAAAAGTCTAAGGTCTCAGTCTTGAGGCCCACAGTCTGTTTTTTTTTTTTTTAACTTCAGCACCACTTCAGCCAAGTTATACTAGATTTACAGACTTCCACCTCAGAACAGAAACATGCTCACCTAGCTATCTGGCACAGGTCATTAAAACAAAAGAAATCAGTATTAAGACAAGGATCAGAAAGGGCTGTATACAAGAAAGACTTTAAATTAGATGAAGGTAGATTTAAATTAGATACTGGGAAGAAGTTCTTTACTGTGAGGGTGGTGAGGCACTGTAACAGGTTGCCCACAGAAGTTGCGGATGCCCCATTCCTGGCAGTGTTCAAGGCCAGGTTGGACAGAGCCTTGGGCAACATGGTCTAGTGTGAGGTGCCCCTGCCCATGGCAGAAGGGCTGGAACTAGATGAGCTTTAAGTTCCCTTCCAACCCAAACCATTATATAATTCTATAACTGAATTATTATACGAATTAACCCTTTTCCAGACCTTGTAAACAGCATATGCTACATGTTACAGAGTGGGCAAGAAGCTCCTGCTTCATGCTATCCAACTCGGACATAGGACAATGTCGCTGAAGTATCTGTACTTGATTAAAGCTCCCTGGCTTTAGTTTTAATAATTATTCCCCAACGATTTCAGAAACTTATGTCAAAGCTGCTGCATGCTAAAGTAGTACCACTTGCAGTATGCATGTCTGGGCACACGGATCTTGTTTGTTTTCCCCTTTCACATTACAGAGGAGCCAGCGCCGAGCCGACCCCAGGAACATCGGTCGCAAGACGCAGCGCCGCAGGAAGAGCCAGGCCTGGCCTCCTTCTCAGCGGCCTCGCCCCGGCAGACGCACTCCCGGGGCCCAACGGGACCGCTCCCGCGCCACCTCCCACCCAGGCCGCGGGCCCTTGGCAGGCGCGGGCGGGAACGTCTCGCCACAGGGCCTACATTGCCCAGCAGGCCCCGCGGCTCGCTGGAAGTGACGCTTCGTGGTATCCGGTGAGCGTGCGTTGGTGGTGGGTTGCGGGCGGCCGGGCCGGGAGCTTGGGGGGCTGCGGTAGCTGCTGCGGTCGTTCAACTCCAGCCCCAGCTCCAGCTCTAGCTCCAGCCCCAGCTCTAGCTGAGGCGCTTCTCTTCACGCAGGTGCGGCAATGGCGGACTTCACGCAGAATGGGCGCATGCCAGGCGGGGCCGGTGGCGGAGCTGTGGTAAGGAGCCCCCGGTCAGGGTTTGAGGGGGGGAGGGGACAGAGCCGGCCGCGGCGCTGGCCCAACTCCTGGGGGGGGCATGAGGGCCCTGGGCCGGCCACTGCCCTTCTCCAACAGTGCGGGCACCCCTTGTGGTGCCGGGAGGGTCTTGCGGCTATCGCAGCATGCCCTGGACGAGCAGCGGGACAGCTCTTTCATTTATAGAGAACATGATGTTACTGCTCCGCCGTTCTTGAAAACCCCTCTGTCAGAACTAATTCCGTGTAGCTGTATTGTGCAAGCAAGACAGGAGATAATGATATGAAGGCGCTTGCAGGTTACTTAGGGTAATTTCTGGTCATTCTCATTTTAATTTTCAATTTCTGATCCTGCCCTAGGAATGCAGAGGACAAGAGCAGTCTTCAAAAGCAGATTCAAATTCGGAAAAAGCCCCTTGAGCTCTTTATGGTGAAGGGGAGCTGATGCTTTTACTCTTGGGCACCGAATAGCCAAAAGCATGCTGTGTTTCATTAGAGCCTTTCTGGTATGGAGACTGTATCAAGAGTGGAGAGGGCTGTGGTTAAGGAGAGCTCAACAACAGGAGAGATGCTGGGTTACTGTTAAAAGCTTTCTGCTTTTTGAGGGCCGAGAATATGTAGGCCAAAATGATGCTGTATTCCTTATGACATAGTTTTGCCAACTGTACTTGGCCCCTTCATTTTTTGTTTCAGTAAGATTTGTGGAGATTTAGTTATAGATGTGCAGTGTATTTTAAAAGGAACTTTGAAGCAATAGCTGCAAAAGTTGGTGAGGTCTAAAGACCTTGCATGATAACATTTTTGAAGCTGGCAGTCTAGTAAGGGTGGTTTATGTAGAACTATTTCCACAAAAGATCTTACCACTATATTTGCTTGTAGTATATAAAGGAGCTCTGTGGTTCTGAGGAAGACTACCTATTGTTATTCATGTTAGCAATGTCATATGAGTCAAGTATCAGAGAACACTTCAAACACTATGGTTTGCTTCTATTCAGAGTTGGAGACAGACTTTCAATTTATTGCAGAAGGGAAGAATGTTCAGTGTATGCAAATATTAGGATATCAACTTCTGTGGGGTTGTTTTTTTTCTTTTAATGTAGCAATTTCTGATGGCTAACAAGTTGGATACAGCAATGTGGATTTCCCGCTTGTTCACAGTTTACTGCTCAGCTTTGTTTGTCCTGCCTCTTCTAGGGTATGTATTGTAATGTTATAAAATTGCATTAAAATTTACGAAGTCACTGCACCTCCTTTTCGTAGAGTTATTTTTAATGTAAGGGTAAATTTCTATTGTTCAGCTTACTTGGATAATTTTTGTCAGAATTTATATTGGTTTAAACCACATCTGGATGTGTTTGGGAAATGTGTTGATCAGCTGTAAAGTAGTGAGTGGCAAATGGATGTCTTCATGTGTAATGATGAAGTAATATATTGAGTTGTTTTTAGTGGCACTTTTAGTAAGTCAGTGTTATCAGTTTTTGAGTTGTATTTTGGTAGCAGTGCTTATATACAGTAACAGAAATACTTCAGGTATTATGCAGTTGTGGTGCAATTCTCAAGAGTGGAAGACTTCTGAGCTGGGGCTTGGTTTATATGGTAACATCTCCTCTGATGATTTGCAGGTTGCATGAAGCAGCGAGCTTTTATCAACGTGCCTTGCTGGCAAATGCTCTCACTAGTGCCCTCCGACTACACCAAAGGCTACCCCACTTTCAGCTGAGCAGAGCATTTCTGGCTCAGGCTTTGCTGGAGGACAGCTGCCACTACCTGTTGTACTCTCTTATCTTTGTGAATTCCTACCCTGTTACAAGTATCCTTTACTTGTGTCATCCTGGTAATGGCTTTAAGCATCTTAAACTTGATTCTTTTCATTACCTGTACCATGATTTGAAAAACTAGTTTGAACTAGAATGTGTTTGCTATTCGTAGAACATATTCTATGTAAAATGGGAGAGGCTTATGTTAATTGATCCATATTCAGGCTAATCGCCTCTAACTAGTGCAGTGCAGTCTCTGGCTACTTGCTTTTTTTTTTTTTTTTTTTGAGACTTATGTTTGGTGGATTTTATGACCAGCCTCAAGTGATACTTTGAGAAGTTGGTAACTTTATCATTTATTACTAGTACAGGGTTTATATATGATTCCTCAGTGTAAATAGGACATGCATTATGTAGAGAGGAATTATTCAGCAGTATTTTTTTCAGATAAGTTATTAAACAGAGTCTGCAAAAAAGGATTCTGTGGCTTGTCAAAGGTCATATGCAAGAACTGATTTTTCTTTATGCCACTCTTAAAAATGTCCTACTTTTAATGTCTCTGGTAGAGGAGTGTCTGTATTCTTGCTCTCTAAAATCTGGATGTCTGGCAACTGTATTTTCTTTGGTAAAGAAATGCATTTCTTAATAGTATTATGACAACTTGTATTTGATAGGTTTTAAGTAATAACTTCCTTTGTGTCTTTCATGCAGAAATAATGCATTTCAGTAGAAATGCGCTCGTATGTATTGTACTTTTGCATACACACGCATTTTGAAGTTAGTGAAGTGTAGCTGAGAGGTATAAGAAGCAAAGGGAAGAGTTATAAATAATAGGTATTAGACACATGCATGTCAACACAGTATAGGTCATTCCAACCAACCTGTTGTGAAGAGCCATCAAGCTATGGCTTGTGTGTTAGCATAACGTGACAGAGAAATTAAGTACTTGTACAGTCTATAATTTCCCTTATCACTTGCTTCAGTGAGTATTTTTCCAGTTCTGCTGTTCTCTTTGCTTCATGCTGCTACATATACAAAGAAGGTTCTTGATGTAAGTATGATATGATGTATGATACAATTCATACTGCTGATATTCTTGGGGTTCATAAGTGGGTTTGAGTTGCAGCTATAGTTTCCTTTACCTACACTAGGGGAGTTAGAGTGAAACTGTAGTATGGAATCTCAACACAATCTGAGAAATCTTTTCTGTTGCCCTTCCTTCCCCCTACTTCTGTTACGACTCAATGATATGTTGACACTAATTATTTTTTTCAAATGCTGTTCTTTGAAGGAAACAAAAGCAGTGTGACAGTTAAGTTGAAACTTAAGGCATGTCTTTTCAAGCTAAAACATAGCCTGTGAAATTTAGTATTCTATTTCAGTAGTAAAATAACAAACTGCAGGGTGAGGATAGCAAGCAAAATACTTGCCAGTTGGCCCTGCTGCTCAATGAACTGCTTTGTGCAGTTAATATAACTCCAGCTTCTCATGTTCCTAACTAGGCTGCCTTGCTACCATAGTTACTTCCTCCTGGTGAGCAGAGCAAGGCCTGTGGCCTTCTCTGTGCTGTTAAATCTAAATTGGGTGGGTGAGGAAATTGCAACAATCTCATGTTTTTAATTGAACTGTATATAATTATGGGGTTCCAAGTTTACAGTAGTTTTCTTTGGGATACTAATCTCAATACTTTAAAGGATCTAGTCTTAAACTGCTGAAATGAGTTGTAAATTGTAATTGTTAGTATTTTTATTTCTTTGTGCTAGAGAAGATAGGTGTAACTTGTGTGTTTTCTGGCATTATTTTTTTTTTCTTTAAAGGCACGAAGTTCGAACAGCCTGCCCTTTCTGAGAAATATTTTGGAGAAACTGAATGCTAATCAACAGAATATTCTGAAATTCATTGCTTGCAATGAAATTTTCCTGATGCCAGCTACGGTTTTTATGCTGTTCAGGTAAGAATTGCCATAAATGTTTTCAGGATTAGAAACTTTCTACACATGATTACTTTTTGAAATTGAGTTTTCTGTGGGTCACAGATCTCCATTTGTATGGTTCTGGCTGACCAAAGCTTGAATTTAATTTGTTTGATTCCTAGACTTTTCAAGTTGGTGCATCATGAAATCAAAGTGTTCACTCTGATATAACTCGGCACCAAAAAAACCATTCCCTTTCATAGCATGGGTGACATTGTTGGGTCAAATCAAAGCTTTTCAGGCCTGGAACTTGTGTTCTTCTGCATTGTTTGTTAGGTTTAATTTTGGTCAGTGTAATGGAATATTAAGATCTTCAATAAAAGTGAAGTCTTAATTTTGACTATCAGATTCTGGAAATTTAAGTGGCACGGTATTTAATTCTGCGAAAAGTGTGCAAGCAGGAGTAGGTTATGTCCTCTCCTGTGTTACTTCTGACCAGTGACCCTTGTTCCTATTTTTAATTCCATTTGGTTTTACCTGCTCTGCAGCCTGTTGAATTCATTTTGGGGATCTTGAGCATATGCGTGTTGGAATCTTTCTGAAGTCATATAGGCATAATGATCTGTCTTTTAATATTTGGAAGGGGAGTATGCCCTTTATTCTGTACAAGGCCTAGCGCAGCAAGAACGTTTGTCTTGAGTGGGCTCACAGGCAGTAGAAGGCTTTGTCTTCTTGGAAGTTGATAGAATGCATGATTTGTCTATCTTCTGATAAGTCTGCTGAACGCTTCAGTGCTTCAGCCTAGGAGCACTCTGTTTCTTTTTAAGGTCACTTAACAACTGACAGATACACGTTGTATCCAGTATCTGAAACTTTCAAGTGCTTTAAGCTTCTCTTTAGGAGCACATTTTTTATTGACTCCCTCCCTCTCTGGAGAATTTGGTATGTGAAGTATAGCTACTTGATAGGTCATCTAGTAGATACTGAAACTTATAAAAGATCATAAACCAAATTTTAAGTTCATAAAATGATTAAATGCAGCTATTGTGAGAATTTGTTCTTTAAACTGGTTTAACATAGTAAATTGTTAGTAGATACTCTACAGATGCAGTATTTCCTCTTTCCCCCCTCCTGTAGCTGACTTCTGTTACTTTTATTTTTTTCCCCCTAGGTAAAGATACTGCTCATACTTGAAGGAGCTCTAGTTACTTGAACGGTCATGTTCAACTTCAGAGCTTTTTATACTGTATTATGTAAAGAAACTTCAGTCATTAAAATTAAACTCATGGTACTTCTGTGCTTTGCTGTGTATGATTTGTATGCTACTATTTTACAGCACTGTCACATGAAACAGCAGCTTTGTGAAATACCAAAACCTCGTTTCAGTGTAGCTGAAGTAGTCGGATATCAGCTTACCATTAATGTCTCAGTACATCTGTAATCGTCTCCTGAGTGTTCTGAGATGTTCTGCAAAAGATACTGCAAATATGGTTTAGATATTCAAAGTGCTATGAATAGAGCTGAAAAAGGTTGCTGTAACTGGACTGTTTATGTCCACCAGTTTCTGTGCTTGACCAGCAAGCTTTTCGTAATGCTGAACAGGCATTCACCGCAGTTCTGTAATCCTTTGCCCACTGCCAGAAATGAAACATATAAAAAAATTCTTAAATATAAAATCAATACAAGAACAGCACTTTTTTAACTGCTTCATTGAGCATTTTTATTCTATGATGTAAGTTTCTGCCTTTGTAAGTGTATGGTTATGTGCTTTTTCTTGTCAGTTATATGTAACCTGAACCAATGTGACTCAATCTAGCTAAAGCCCTGTTTTGTTTGTTATTGCATTTTGGTTTTTTTTTTTTTTCGTTTTGGTCAGTATTAAGCTCTACTTCTGTATTCTCTTTCAGTGGGCAAGGAAGTCTGCTCCAGCCATTCATTTACTACAGATTTCTTACATTACGCTACTCCTCACGTCGAAATCCATACTGCCGGTAAGCACTCAGCTGATTTTGGAAGTTCATGTTTAACTGCATAGTGCTTAGGCATTCAGAAATTTTTAATTCTAAAATGAATGCATAATTCATAATACTAAGTCCTATAATTACAGTGTGGAATACACCTGGATGCTGGTTCAAGGTTACATTTATTTTGTGTAACTGAACGTTTCTGAAATGTACCACTGTCCTTGAATGGGAGCTTACAGAACATGCTTCTGTAATTAAAACAATGCTTTGGAGAGTAAAATCTTTCAGTTGTTCTGCAGCCATTTACCAGAAAGATACCTGTATTTTTAGATGATGGGCCTATCTAAGGGTTAGTCTATACACTGACAGGAACTTAAGAACTTGTGTACATTGACAGGAAAAAAAGCCCTAAACTGTGGATGATCTTAAACAGGTTCATTACCTCCTTTAGGTAATGAACGTAATTCATTTGTAACCTTAATTGTAAGGTAATTCATGAGTCAGGTTAACTGTGATTGAAATAAAGCCTTATTGATTTTGTTTGAAAGTTGGTCAAGCCAATACCATTGCTTTGAACTCTGAAACCATATATATTTCTATGAGGATTTGCTCAAATTAGCGCTTTCTTGGAATCTTTCTTATTACAGGTGTTGCATAGCATAAAATTTTGTGAACATACTTTCCGGTCTGATTACTATTCTATTAGAAAATTGTTTGCTACAGTAACCAATAAAGTGGTTTTTGCTGCTATGGTATGCAAAGACAGGTCTGAGAATCATAAACTTCATCACCTCCTATTCCCTACTGTTTTGTGAGAAACTATTTGTTCCATTTTGGTTCATGTATTCTTTTTAACAACAACAAAAAATTCTATAAAGGTGCATTGTTACTTCGGAATCTAAAAATAATTTAAGTTGTACAGTAATAGAACTAGCTTTCAGTAAAGCTAGTTTACCCAAGATTCCGCTGACCTTTATGTGGTCTTAAGGGGAACTGGTGTTGTGGGCTGTATTTCTCATGTCTGTCTTCTAATGCTTTTAGAGTGCAGAGTTCTTGCATTCTGGCAATAAGAAGCGCAAACACACAATCACCTCCCAACTCCTTACACGCTTTTTGATAAAGCATTACCTTTTATTTATTTATTTTTTTTAATAATATGAGGGGGGTGGTGTGCTTTGTTTGTGTTTGGTTTTTTTTTTGTTTTTTTTTTTTGGGGGGGGGTTGGCTTTTTGTTTGGGTTTTTTTTTCCTTGAAGGTGGAACTTTTCTGTTTCTTTGTATCTGTCCTCAGCTGGAAGCCAATGAACTAAATTAAAAATGTTAATGTTTAAAGGACAGTAATTCTGAAGCTCTTGCAAGATACAGTAACACTTTGAGTTGATCTGCAAAACTTGCTAACTGTAGTGTGCCTTGGGGTTGAGAAAAGAAGTGAATTAAAGAAAGATTTAGATGATACTTGCTTCTGATAAATTCTGTAGGATTTTAAAACTCTTTAAATCTGATTTTTCAGGACTCTCTTCACTGAGCTGAGGATTGTTGTTGAACACTTAATAATGAAGCCCTCGTGCCCTGTTTTTGTAAGAAGACTATGCCTGAGCAGCATTTCCTTTATAAGCAGATTGGCACCAACTGTTGCATAGCCAAATTTCAGGCACTTGTATCTTGTGAACATTATGAGCAGCTGGCACTTCTGCTGATGATTAAAAATTCCTGGTTTTACACTGATCTCACTCCAGGCTGTATAAAAATGTGTATATGCTTTTCTGGAGATTATATGAAATTTAGCATATCAAAAGCAAGTAATGGAAACTTAAAATTACTGTGCTGTATTGCTAATTGGTGAAAAAAATAGCTGCATCCTATCTAAAACATGTCCAGTCATACAGAATTAGTTTTTTTAGGAATTGATGGTTGTTTGAGGCTGATTAAATCTTTAAGGTGTGTACTCAGTAGGTTTATGTTAGTTGGAACTATAGCTGCTATAGGATGTCTCCAGTGGATAGCAGTTGGTATACATAACTATGCAGTACATTTTGGACAGTATTCTTCCGCTTCCTAAATTTATCTGTAGAACCATTTCATCTAAATTACTATACTTAGTGTAAAATTAAGACCCACTTTTAATTTAACAAAAGGGATTAAAATCTATGAAGCTGACATAGTTAACACCTTTTCTGAAGGAGAGGTTATTTTTATTAATACTACTTAAAAAGAACTTTTCCAAGTTTCTACCTTGTGACATAGTCTTACATTATGTTGTTGGAAGAAGTCTCAAGACTGATCACAGAAAACTCTGCAGGCATCCTGTCATAACAAAATGTTTTACCAAGCCAAATTGCTGACATGTAGGCTTTTCAGACAAAGATGCAATGCTTAAACTTTTAGCCATCTCTTAAATGTACTAATCAATGTAAACGAAGTAACTTTTGCAGAATCATTGCAGATTTGTTCTTGTGTCTACACAAATGTGAGACTGCAGTAATTCAAGCATGTCAGCTTTTTAGAAAATTAATCTGTAGCTAGCTCTGTATAAATTGTTATTCCAGTTTCTGAGACTCTCATTGTGATGGGAAATTTGCATAAAGGATTGCACCTGTTTAGGCAGCTTCTGAAACAAATGAGTGTAGGATTTCTTGGCATAAATCCATCCCATGACTGATCTGAAGCCAGTGTCATGACTGCAGACATGAATATTAACTTGAGTGCTGATTATGCATTCACCCAGCAGCTGAAAGGTAGGTAGTGGAGGGGGACAAAAAAAAAAAAATAAAAAAATCTGTCTGACCACAACTTCTTTCCATAAATTCAGGGCAAAGCATTTACCGAGTCTTGTGTAGTTAATGTTACTATTCTAATTGCATAAAATTAAATGGGTTTCATTGGCCTTTTGTAAACTCCTATAGCACTGTACTTAACTACTCTTCCTTGTTCAGAGAAGTTTTATGTAAAACACTTTTGAAAACAGTCTTGAAGCAAAGTATTTTTCTGTAACTATTGAATTATCATGTTTTTGATGTGGTTATTATTCAGACTTTCCAGTTGTATTGGTTTGTTAGATCAGAGCCGTGTATTTATAGAATTTTTGGTTTTTGCTCAACCTCTCGGTACTCACAAACCAATTGGTAATTGAATGTGGTATTCTTTGACTACTTGTCTTACTCTCTGAACATAATTAGCTATTTGTAGAACACTTGCACACTGCAGAAGCAACTGCATGCAGTAATGCTCTACAGCTGCTAAAGACTTGCAGTGAGATTCACTATATGTATATCCTGTAATTTGAGGATTTTATAAAAGCTAAAATTTCTACTGCAATAAAAGGAGTGTTAAATGTAATTTGCCAAGCTCTTCAAGCTTATTTTCTCTCTAACAGAATGTACTGATGCTTGAACCTGGAAGTTGAGCAGAATGCTGTCCTGTGTGTATGTGTGCATGTTCTTATATTCCCACTGCTGCTTCTGTATTGGGACACAATGTCTTGTGCATTTTAAAATTATTTTATCAGGAATTTTGCCTTCTAAAGTGCAAAAATTTATGACCCTTTCCTTCAAAATTTAACCTGAGAATAAGCACAGCAACAGTGGTGTCTAATAGGAGCAGAAATCTAGACCTACTTAATACTGTTTCAAGTCTTCAGCACTTTCTAGACCTTCTTTGTGTTACATGGTAGATTTTTTTTGAGTGGTGATGTTGGACTGTTCAGCTTTTTGCACCACTGTGATTTAAAAATGAATTTGATCATCTAAATTGGTCCCCTCTACTGGGAGTGGAAGGCAAATAAATACTTTTGTAATGAAAGCAAAACATGTTATTTCTGAGCAAATTTTTGTGGTCTAAGGTTGCTGTTAAGGGTGCAGTCTACTGTTTCATTAATTGTATGCCGTTATTAAATGAGAGGAGTCTAAATTGGATCTGATGTATTGCAACTGTAACTGAAGGATGCTAAGTCTGGGATCCAGCTCTATGAGGTCACAAGGAAGATTAAAAGGAATATGTGAATGAGGTTTCAGTAAGTAGAGAGTTGGAAGACAGTGCCATGAAGTAAAACTTGCATGTGGATATGGAATTTCTTCTTAACTCTTTATATTAAGTCTTAAAAATGGGTCAAGTGGAGAAAGTGGGATTTCATTTGGCTACTAATGTGTTTTTGGCTTTGCATGGAGTTGCTTGACAAGCAAGGCCTGGATTTTACTTGTGGCCTTGTAAAACTTAACTCTGTCATGTGCCAAAAAAAACATGGAACAAAGGGATAAGAATAACTTCCAAGCAAAATAATAGGGCAGCCGACCTGCACTCTTCATCAACTTTGATTTTTACTGCAGCCTTTAGACTAAGTGATAACACCAAGTTTTATCAGTGCTGGCAAAAACATTCTGTCCTTGTGCCTGCTTCCTTACCACAAGTTTGACTGTTTCTATACTAACAAATTAAACACCTGAAATTCTGTTTGTGTCCTGATAACTTGAGACTTTTCTGGGGAAAAGGAACTGTATATATGTTCATGCTGCTGTGCTGTCAACACCTAGCTGTGATGCAGAGGCTGTAACAGAAGTCTGTGGTAGTAGAGATACTTTGCAACTGACCAGAAAATGCCTTCCAACCCCAAATGTGAAGCAGAAGAGTTTTTGTCCTACCAAAAGGTTACCTTCCCAATGTGGCAACTGTTTCCAGTGGTATAAATCATGCTGGTCATTGTTTTTCGTCTAAGCTTTTGTAGGTTAAAGTGCTTTTGCAGAGATCCCTGTGGGTAGACCTACCCCTTGCTATGCACAAGCTTGCTATAGGAGTGATGCTTCAGCATAAGACTTGTCCGTTCTCCCCTGCAGATAAATAAAGCAGCAAGACCCACTGAGTCTGTTGGAGCAGCTAATGCCAGTTGAGATTCCTTACACACAGAGCAATTCGCTAGTGCATCCATCCTTTCCTTTATTGTCTTTTATTTAATTTTATACTTCTGTTGTCATTTTTGTGCTGTCAGTTTTATGTTTTGCTCCCTTTGATGGGTGTTCAAGAGGAGCACTATCCACTAATGTTTTAATTTGCATGTTTTAAGGATTTTTAATATATTATAATCATGACCCACTATTTCTTCCAACAGTTTCTGAGCTGCTAACTATATATGTGATAGTACTGTTCAGACAAATAATGCAGCTGTTTATTTTGTACAATCTGCATTGAACCTTTTTATTGTTAGGCACCTGTATTGCAACATTTGCTGTAGAGACCCCTTGTTAACTAAGGAAGTACAGTTCTTGCCCATTTTACAGACGGGAACTGAGGCATGGAAGGGAAGAGCATAGCCGGAGGTGATGCAAGAGCTCTGGCAGAGCAGGAAATCAGAGTTGGACAAGCATCTGGGGGAACTGTGATTTGTTTTTACACCACGTAGGACTTCCTTGTTCTGTTTCCAAAAATGATACTAACTGCTCCTTAAATAGTTTCATAAAGTACCGTACCTTACAGTGCTAAGATTAATGGTAGCAAAGACCATTAAGCTAGAACAGCATGTTCTGTTAAAGCTATGTCAAAATTTGATTTCCATGTGCAAAAGTTAGGTATGGCCCCTGGTGTTGTCATCTTCCTGGTGGGGAGAAATAACACCATAAAGCAAGATCATAAGCCCTTATGTGCTTGATGTTAGTAGGTTATGCTGATCTGTGGTAATCGTCTATAACTTTTAACTGCTGAGGTGCAAGTATTGGTGGTTAAACTATATATACTGAAATTGGTTAGTGTATCTTTGTACTGTAACTTCTATTGTGCTATATTTTTCTTAAAATCACAGGAAGAGTCAGGCCTTGCTGGTTTTATATTGCCTTTTAAGGCTAGAAACTTAAGCAATCCATTATTTCAAAAATTAGTTATTGATATGATAATAATATGATTCTAATATTATTCTAATATGATTTTATGATTCTAATATGGGTAATATAATTGAATGTAAATGTGGACCCAAAAATACTTCTTTCATAAAATGTGAGCATTACTTATTTTCTGCAGAAGCTAGCTCTGTGATAATAGCAGATACTGTGCAGGTAAGGAAGTTTCATTGCTTGGTTCTGTGCCATCCAGATGGTACAAACTTCTAAAATAAATTGAAAAATTCATCTTTAACTTGTATTCAAGGACTGAGGCACAAAATGCTAATGTAAGGGCTCAGAGGGGAAATATAGTTCTCCTACATATTTGAGAAAATGTGAAGCCCTTTCAGGAAAATCTAATAAACATAACAATCACAGGCTGCTGACACTAAGGAAAAAGCACCTCATTCGCTCTTTCTTTTATGTAGCAATTTAGTGGTCCCTACTGATTTTTAAATTGGATCACTGCAATAAATTATCCATACGAGTATCTGTGAAAGAAAGCACTGGGATCCATATTTGTTTAGTGCTGTGCTTAAATCAGCAAGAATGATAAATTTGATGCTATGAAATTGGGAATATCAAGGGCTTTTCTCGGTGAATGAGCAAGTATCTCCATTTGTAATTTACTGTGACCCTTTCTCACTGTATGTGCTTTGTATGTCAAATATTTATTTTGAAACGAATTAAATTGTTTTCTGTATTGATACAGCTATGGTTTTGTTGATGTTCTTGAAATCGAATTGCATAGTTTTTTCTGGATTTAAAATATTATCAGTGTTGTGTTAACAAAACAGCACTTGTTTAAGTTCTAATTTTTGAGTTACTGACCAACGGCTTTCCATGCTAAATGTTCTAGGTGTGTGTTGTGGCTTTTCGTTTTGGTTTGTTTTGTGTGTTTAGAGTAGTGCAGGATGCAGTAAGCTGCTGTGGCTTCTCATTTGTTTTTTCTTGAGAAACAGGAAGATTAAGCTGTATATCAAACAGAAAATAAAAAGCTGTCTTTAAATTACTGGAGCTATTCTGCTTGGTAACACAAAGTCCTTTGAAAAAAGTTACCTACATGCTCAGTTTACTGGCATATTTTCAGTGCAGGTGCTACTAGAGGAAAGTTGACTGTACACCTGTGTTTTGGCAGGAGTCCTGTCCCTTTAATTTTAAAATAGGTTACTTTGTGACTGTGATTACATCCCATTACCTAAGTGCCACTGCTGAACTGAAAATGAGTCATAGTTAGTGCTTGATCATTTGGAATTTCTATCAGTATAATAATGATTTGTTTTGCAACTAGTAAGCAAAATTGTGAGGCAGTGTTGTTTGTAATGTGACCCTGTGTTACCCTCTTCTTGTGGGTTAGGCTTAGACCATTTGTGACGGCATGTTAAATGGCTGACTTCTATTCAACCCCAGTGCTAACCAGATGGGCTTTATTCTACACAGCTGGCTACCACCATACAGCTGTGGCTTTGTAGAAGCAGTAGTATGGATTGTATTCTGAGGAACCATGACAGACTTTGCTCTTAAGTTAAATTGAGTTCATCTCTCTGTCCTTGTTTCCATGTGCCTGACTGTGATACCTTGCTTATGAGGGAAATGAAGTGTTGCAGCAGTCCAGGCTACTGCCTGGGGTGAGGAAACTGGCTTCCTGAGATCAAGTGCAGATCATACTATTCTCATTTGCTGTGTGAGTTCCTACAAATGTTCATTCATGCACCTCTGCCAATGTGAAGAGCAAGAATTTGTTGGATGAAGATGGTGCATCAGCTGGTTAAGGCATTTCACAGGAAAATTAACCTGAAAAACAGAACTGTAAAGGTGCAGGTCTAGATTTTCTGCAAGGGTTATAGCAATGTCAACTGCAGTTTTTACAAAGGTAGAAATGTAATAGAAGGACAAGGAAGAAGAATGGGGACAAAAACAGAGAATGCAGAAGAGGTCAGCTCAGATAAAAAGAGATCTGAAAATCCTATGGGGTGCTGTGTTGCTTTCACAACCCCCAATTTCCCATTCATGGTTTTATACCATCAGCACCCTCTGGAGAGTACTTCAGTTTTCCAGCTGTAAATTATTTCTAATTTAGCCTCTATTAAAATACTATTGGAATAGTGTGTTCAGATGCTGCCTCATTGTACAAAAGCTGACAAACTGATCCTGGTTTACTCAAAATGGAAAACTGCTGCAGTGGAATTATGTGTTCTTATCCATTATGTTTGAAGATCCTGTAGTGGAAAAGTAGAAAAATAAACACTTACTATGGTCTATATTGCTAGTAGGCTTCTTGGCTGCTTTTTATTACTATTTTTTTAAGTATTTCTCTTTCCATGTTGCTTTGCTGTAGTTTTACATTGGAAATCTAGGGGAAGATGCAATATGTGCTGCTATGTGGGGTTTTGTCCTGATGTATGTTTGCTTCTGTGGGCAAAGACACATAGAACATGATGATTTTAGCATTTTTTAATTTTTTTTAATCTAGAAAATCTGACCAAACTGTTTTGAGATGACACATATTTGCCTGTGACAATCCCTTTCAACATACTTCCTGCTACAGTAACTTCAGTTAGGTTCTGACTAAAGCACAACAAAAAGCATTGTGAATCCTTTCGGTTATAAAGTTTAAATTAAAGCCCTTTATTTTCAAGGTTTTTTGTAATGACAGATGGAAATCTGAAGTTGACTTTCTGAATTCTCATCAGCATGTGTTTGTTGAGTATCCAGTGGTTCTATTCACATTTTTAATTCAAATTTTTTATCACTCTGGGGCAGAGGTAAGCAAGACCTTTGGTAAGCAAGACATATGCATGAATGCGTATGTGCCATGGATCAATGGTGTGCATGTATACTTATAGCAGCAGATAAATTACTAAGAACAGATTACATTTTGAGGAGTTTTTGCCATTTGAATATGTTAATACACTTTGTTCTTTATGATTAATAAAAGCCTCTTCCTGCTCTCTGCCAGCCTTTTTTCTTTGCAGATTGTTACACATTTGTAAGGGAAATAGTTCTTTAAAAAGATTCTTGTACTGCAGAGGTGCTTCTAATATCCTGCCTTTATACACTTCCAAAGTACAAGGCAAGCTTATTTCACATTCTTAAAAATCAAGCTGCTTTTAAGATGGTCCTTGCTTTGTTTGTGTAAAAGATTGTAGGACAGGTGGAGTAGCTGGAGACTGGAGGATGCAGGAAGCTTCCTGCAGTCCTGTGTGTTGATGCATGCCTGCATATTACTCAATAGAGTAAGAACAGTTGTTTCAATATATTATGTATTACATACCTAGTATTGTTTTTAAGACTTTTAAGCCAGATTTCTGTTTCAGGAAGAAGAAAACTGCTGCTAACCTTAAGAATTCTTTTTCCTTACTCAAAGGCTAGAAATTGTATTTGACAACATGAGTTGGTAATTTGAAATGGAATTTTTCTTACATGTGCTAATTTTATTCCAAACCACTGACCTCTAGTGGCTGGTTTGCAACTATGAAGCAAAACATTTTAGTAATTTAATCTGCTCCTCGTGTGTCTATTGGCTACAGGAGAGTATTTTTCAGGAGAATAATGTGGTTCCACTGTTTATTGTACTTTGGCTTCACAAGTACCTATCTGCCTTACGCATTAGAAAGGAGATAAAAGAAAACAGATTTATAGTTAAGGTTTCTTTAAAGATGTAACTACTCACAAGCCCAAATGTTTGTTGTGATTGTTGGGTAGATAAAAAATCCTATGACCTGTGAGAGCATCCCAGTAATGAAGATCTTAAAACATGTATTGTCAAATCCTCATAATATTAGCAGAATCCTGATTCCTTTTTGTTCAGGATGTTGCTGCTTTACAGTTGTAGTCTTTCTTACATGTGTGAGTATGGGATTATTGGTCCACGAACAGTGATATTTTCATCTTTTTCCTGCATAACCATGAAGTGCATATTTCTGGATGTATGTTGTATAAATCTTTCCCTTTTCCCCAATTTGATTGTAGCTGCATATGTCCCAGTATAACTCCCACTGATTTTTATTGTGATACTTTATCCCATCTTCTATCCTCACAGCCTTTCCCTTCTTTACCTGTCATATCTCCCGCTGTTATCTGCTCTTATGAAACTCTTTCTCTCTTCTAGAATTACCTCTTCCCTCTGCTTTATTGTACTCCCACTTCAACTGATTCTGCAGTACTGATCTCAGCTCTGCCTCCCAGAAGATCTGGTGTGAGTCACCAGGTTCCCAGGCAAAAAGATGTGGTTGCCAGTCTGTGCCGCGAGAGGACTGAGAGCTGCTGCAGCAGGTCATTAGCTGCTGGGCTGCTGCTAGGGTCAAAAAGGCTGGCTGAGCACTGCTGCACACAGTTCCAGAAACTGAAGATTGACTTTGCTGGTGTTAGGGTGAATGAACTGCATGTTAATAATTGAAAACACATATCCACGTGCTGGAAATGAAAGGTATTTGCTTCTAGTTTGTGTTTATCTCTGACCCAGTGACCAGGATAGAACTTAACAGACCTATGGGACTGAGTGGTGTTACATGGACTTCTGAGGATTCAACATTTTGTGCTTGTCATTCCCCTCATGTATCTGCTTGCCACAAAATACTTTTTCTGTTTAAATATTTTACCTGAAAAGCTTAAAGGCTTCTTGGGATCACTGGACACTTTATATGTAGTCATGCTTTTATTTTTTTAACTATCAGTATGAATTTTCTTGCTGTCAACAATGTATCTGTAGCATCATAAAAGGCGTACAAAATCAGAACAGTCTTTCCCTTTTAAAAACCTTGCTATGCTGTATGAAAGACATAAGGCTGGATATTACGGGATTCTCAGAGCAACTTAAGCTATATTAAGTCATTACCTCAGCTCTTGCTGCTGATCTGGGAACACTGCAAGCCTCTGCTGTATGAATTTGAAATTGTTAATGAATTTCAGATTATAAAATACTCAAATTAGCTTTACATCACATCATTTTTTGTACAAGGAACACTAAAATCCTTCACTGTATATTAGCCTTTATGTATCACAGATTTCTTGCCAGGCAGTAACATTACAGAATTTCATCATGATGTACTGTTGTAGCTCAAGTAATCCAGTCAGTTA
>WYDI02007353.1:23488-37336 GCA_009867235.2 Psittacus erithacus
TGGTAGTTCTGAAATGCTCTGTATTTGCTGTTTCATCAATATTTGTTTTTTTAAAAATTTGAGGCAGTAGGACTAGAGCAGTAGGACTAGAACAGGGCTTAATTTATCAGCCAGTCTTACCAAATAGCTTTGTATCTTTTAAAAAGCCTCTAATGCTAGAATGAAGTTTAGAAGTGGGTGCTTGAAGGGAGGCAGTAAAAAGCATGCTGTCTGCTCCTGTTTTGTAATTCCTAAATGGGGGTAAAAAAAGCACAAATTCTAAAAGCTAAATTCCCATAACTTAGCTTGGTATAGCTGTACCACGTTCCCTTCTTTTCCCTTACAGAATGGTTGCCTGAAATACCTTTTTTTTTTTTTTTTCCTCCTGCTGTTAGGATGGCAAACTTCAGTGAAAAGTGGGAGTCTGTCTTGTTTTCTACCATGCCATCGTCTGCCTGTGCAGTTGATGAGTCAAGTGAGGGTTTATACGTCCAGTGGTCAAAAAAAAGATCTTGGATCAGAAGATATAAAAGGGTCAATCCCTGAAGAAACCCTGCATAAAGCTGGAACAGGTAGTACTAAGCTAAAATAAAGAGTATTTCTGTAAATGTAAAAAACTTTAGGTATTTAACGATTACTTTTTTTTTCCCAATTGTGTGATGCTAGGGTTGCAGAATTCTTAGTATTTTTTGCTTATGGGCACCTGTGTATAAATTTCAAATGCATAAGCAGGGAGGAATGCTGAAATTTATTTCTTTGTCAGTCTGGTATTTAAAGGATTTAAGTTTAGAGTAATCGGATTTAAAAGTGGTGATGATAGTGTGGATGTCAGAAGGGATTAGGTAATCTGAGAGATAAGAAATGGGATGTATTGCTTATCTTTCACGACTTTGCTTGCTTATTGAATTCTCTCTGTAGTATTTCAGGTTTGTTGTATGAAATTAACTAGTGATAAAGATTGAATGAGTGAGAATACCAAGCACTGTGACTTCTCCAGGTCAGGCTATAGATGACTTGTAAAGAAGGTTGAGCTGTTTCATCTGCTACAGCTTTCTCATCTGATGGTTGTCAGAACTGCAGCATTCATGTTTAAACGTAATACCATGGTCATAACCTGACCCTCATTCCTGTTGGGTTTGATTCTCAATCTTGTGCTGGTTAAGTGCTTGTGAAATTCAGATCTGTCCTGTCCTTGCTTCGTCATAGCATCCTCTATTTTTGCTTCTTATTAAGTGGGAGACTGCACGTGTTTGGGAGACTGCTGTTTCCCAAAGAGATACAAATACTTTTTAAAAAGAAAGCTCTCTTTGTGTTTTTATCTAAACCTAGGTGGTCTACTAAGGAAAATTTCCTTTCTTTATTGTCAGGTTAGTAGGCATTCATTCTTTTTTTAGTAACTTGTAAATTCCTGAGGCTCGGAGCAGTCTTTAAAAACTAGTAACTCGAGCCAGCTAAAAGTATTAATTTTCTAATGTTTGGATAATGTAAGTGGCTCTTATATATTGTTCTAAGTGTAACAATTTGGTACTATTTCTTAAGTCTGTGATTGGATTTTAGAAGAGGATAATATTTAAGACTGTTTATGTTTTTTGGAAAGTCTTGGGCTGAAGGTGGTTGCTAGAGGGTGAGATTCTTGCAGAGAAATGTCTGCCTGAATACAGTGAAAGACTGTAGAGCCAGTTATAGTTGTTGATATTTTCTGGGTTCTTAATGTGGAGTTAACATTGTTAAAAATCAGACCTGAAAATAGCCTACCACTATTGCTTTCATATTGTTGAGTGTCATCAGAAGGGATGTTCCCACCATCTTCCACCCCTGTCTGATTGGTCCCTCTTTTGTGTTGGCATTAATGACGTTTAGGCCTGTTTTGTGAAAAATTGCTTTCTTGTTTTGCAGAGCTAGGGTACAGGTAGGATAAGTAACCTGATCCTGTTCATTGTCTCTGAAATGGCTGGGGAGGTGCAGCCCTTTAGTGGCAGCACAGCCCTGAGCTGTATAAACCTCTAGTGTAACTGTGCCACATGAGCATGCTGAGGCTCGCTTTCTGTTGAGAATGGGGGCTAACATATGCAAGTGTATATGAAACTGCAGCCTAGAGATACTGTGCACAGACAAACAGTCACTCTGAAGTTTATTCTGGAATGCATATTGCTATATGCGTGCTTCATATAAGGGGTGTTTTCTGGGGTCTAGAGGATAGAACGTTCTTAGGCATTACAGACATATTAGTATTTTTTTATTTTAAAAACCCATGATATTTTGATAAAATTCTGAAAAGGTAATATACTGTTTGTAAAGATTGCCATACTTTTCCAGTAATTTAAACGTTTAGCAAATAATGGATCTCTTTTGCACCTCCATTCCTTTATCAGTAAACTTGGGAAATACTTTTTCTGTTCATGTGATATTTTGAATATTAATGTAGTCATCTTGAAAGTTCTATCACTCTCTGCTTGGCTGAAAAATAGTAATTGCGAATTGAAGTGAAATCTTATAACCCAATCTTCTGTTAAATAGTGGCAGTGGTACTTCTTTTAGTGACATAAATAGTTGCACGCAATTTTAGAAAAGAAGTTACTACTCAGTTTTTGCGAAGCAGTCTTAGCTGAAGTGTTTTATCATGGATAGTGATAGATCAGCTGCCTGGTTTTTGAAATGAGATAAGAAAAGAAAGCAACAGCAAAGGGTTTTTTGCTTTTGTTTTCAAGTGAAACAATAACTGATGGGGTGATTGTATTAGGAATGCTAGTTATATATGGTCCAGCCTTATTTGTTGTGTAGTAAAATCTGTTTCATGAATTTGTTATTTTTCAAAGAAAGTATACTTGGATTATCATTAGCCTTAGTCCTCAGTTGCTGTTGGGGCGATAACTAGTTGCCTCATGGAAAGATAGTTATGTAGTCCAAGCTTCAAGTATATCTGACTTTTCAGTAATTTGAGTAGCATGTTAAGCTACGATCATCTCATTAATTAACACAAACCTGCTTGAGATTTTTTTTTTTTTTTGGTGTATCGCTTTCAATAATGTCAGTTTTGATTTCATTGATGACTGTGGATGTGTAGCAAACCTGCAGTGTTAGGGCACAGAAGAGCTGTTCAACATGTTAGAATCATAAGTTTTTTGTTCTTAAAGCTATGTCAAGATGTATGAGACAAGGATGCAGTGTTTGTACTGTCAAGTAGAACTTCTGATTTCCAAGTAGAAATCTCACTGATGTTATTGGAATTTATTATTTTCCAAATATTAAGTTTACTGTAAATTATATTTCATTGGCTTTTTATTGAGTTATATGCTCAATTTCAAAACTACTAGAATACTTTGTCCAGTTTGTGACCCAGGAGTTGGGGGTTTTAATTTAAAAATTGTGTATTTTAAGGAGCGAGCTTTTCTTAAGGGAAAAAGCTTCAGTCCCTTAAAACTGAATTGCAGGTTGAAGGTTTTGTGAGACTCCAGTAAACAGCAGCCATAAACTATATAGAATTAATTATATCTACTGGTCTAAAACTCTGCATGAAACTTGTCCCAAACTAAAAGTATACTGTTAAAATGCTTTTCAGAATTTCAGGATATTTTCTGAAGTATTGTTGCAACTTGGTGCTCTTCTGCAAGCTGCTAGGAGTTTATTGATCAATGTCTTATTTTGTTATTTATTTTTTTTTTACTATTGCTGTGTTTTTATATTGAGAGTTTTAAATGTTGGAAATCTAGCAAAAATGTTTTTTAGTTGTCAGGGTGGAAAGCAATATTAAGAGATATTCTTACTTTATGTCAACTAAACTCTTTACTAAAAAGTAGGCACTTTCATGCTTACAGTGAGCTTTATCTTTAATTTTACAGGACAAGATAAGACCAATGCAGGCCAAAAGCAGTCTGTCCTTAAAGAGGCAATCCAAGTAAAAGGTAAAGAAGTACTTTTTGTATTGAAACTTAGCTGCTGTCTGTGAGTAGTTAGGAGTGTAAAAAAACCATGGTTCCTCTTCAGTTGTATAGCAAGTTTATGTGAATAACATTTTAAAACACACTTGTATATCAGCTTTATTTGGTACCCAGTTGTTTGACTCCTGAAAAATCAAATACAGCAGTATTCCTTCTAATTACTCACCCTTCTGTGTAGTTTTTAACTGTTTTATTTGAGCCGATGAGTTTGTCAGGAAAAGACTTGTTTTCTTATCTGTTATCACAGTCTCTTCCTTTCATGATTTTAGGCATGTCCATTCATCATCTCAGACCTAATGTGGCTAAGCTGAATACTTGATTTTCCCCTGTTCCTTTTAAGTCTTCCTCTGTTCCTTCTTATTGCTAAGTTAATCTAGTCAGTGTTGCTTCTAAATATATTTTGACCACATGAACTGCCTAATCTGAGTCCTGTAATTTGTGTCTGTAGTAATGTAGTGAGTTGACCTGGCTGGATGCCTGGTGCCCACTGAATCTGCTCTATCCCTGCCTCTCCTCAGCTAAACACAGGAGAGAAAATCTAATGATGGGCTTGTGGGTCAAGATCAGGACAGCAGTTACTGTCACAGTCAAAACAGACTCGACTTGGGGAAAATTAGTTTTATTTATTACCAATCAAATCAGAGTATGGTAATGAGAAACAAACAAACAAAAATCTTAAAACACCTTCCCCTCACCTTCCCTTCTTCTCGAACTTAAATTTTTACCCAATTTTATCTACCTCCTCCCCTTGCTGGAGAACAGTAGTTGTGGTCACTTCTCTTGTGCTCCTTCCTCCTCAGGGTGAGGACTTTTCACACTGTTCTGTTCCAGCGCTGGGAACAGGTGAAGGCATGTTTCCCATGGCAAATAGTCCTCCATGAACTTCTCCAACATGAGCCCTTCCCATAGGATGCCATTCTTCACAAACTGCTCCAGTGTGAGTCCCTTCCATGGGGTGCAGTCCTTCAGGAGCAGACTGCTCTAGTGTGGGTCCCCTGGTGGGGGGTCACAAGTCCGGTAGCAAACCTGCTCCAGCATGGGCTCCTCTCTGTACAGGGCCACAGCTCCTGCCAGGAGCCTGTTCCAGCGCAGGATTCCCATGGGGTCACAGCCTCCTTCGGGCATCTCCCTGCTTTGGCATGGGGTCCTCCATGGGCTGCAGGTGCATTTCTGCTCCACCATGGACTTTCATGGGCTGCAGGGGCACCATGACTCACCATGATCTACACCACAAGCTGCAGGGGAATCTGCTCTGGTGCCTGGAGTACCTCCTCCTCTCCTTCTGCACTGACCTTGGTGCCTGCAGAGCTGTTTCTCTCACACATTCTTCTTTCTTTGTCTGCAGTTGCTCCTGAGCAGTAACTTTTTCCCCATCTTAAATACATCATCCCAGAGGTGCTACCTCTGTGGCTGATGGGCTCAGCCTTGGCCAGTGGTGGGTGTGTTTTAGAGCTGGCTGACATTGGCTCTGTTTGACATGAAGGAAGCTTCTAGCAGCATCTCACAGAAACCACCACTGTAGCCCCTCTGCTACCAAAACCTGGCCATGTAAACCCCATACAAGTAAATACATGCGTTTGTCTTTAGTTATATTATCTAAAAAAGGAAGTAGATAAAGTAAGTGCTTAACTTTCTCTTATGATTTCATGTTCTTAATTTATTGTAAGCTGATTTCACTCCATCTTCACTCTGATAGTTTCTGTGATGTTATTGTGAGAATTATGCTATTAAAAACCCCTGTGCTTTTGATCACTTCTGGCCTTCTATGTACGGAAAGAAATTTATCAAAGTAGATATTGCTGTTTCTCTTTAAACTCTAAAAAAGATCTCTAGAGTGAAGGTGACTCAGCAGGCCATAAACTGTGTGAAAATGGAAATGCCTTCATGTCTTTTCCCAAATTTAAAGAAACATGAAATACTTGTTAGTAACAAGGTGAGATCAGGATCTCAGGGTGTATGTTTTCTGCCGGCTTTTGTCTACATCCTTTATGTCAGTTTCTTCGGGTCTGTTGTCACTTAGTGTATGCCTGCAGGGGGAGCATACAAGGTGGATAGGAGAAACTAGAGAGGCTGAGAAATAATTGTAAAAACAGATGTATCTTTCAGTGGAAAGAGTTTTACCTCTAGATTATAGGCAAGCAAGAATGTTAAAGGTTTTGATAGTGTCTAGAAAGCAGAATTCTAGTCTTCAGATGCTGCTGCAACTCAGAAACTTACTGATACAAGTATTACTAAGACAATAACATCTTAAAAGGATCACTGATCTTAAAAATTTTCTCAATTTAAAGTGTTTTATTTACGTCATGTTTTATTTGGGTTTGTCTTGGAAATATCAAATTGATTTTTTTTTCTCTGCTCCATATTTATTGCCTATTTTATGAAGTTGAACTAGGGGTAGGTTTATTGAGATATTCTGCAATGCGCAATTGGTTATAGTATTTTCTTTTAGTGAAATTTATCTGTGCTTCTGAAAGATGGATTAGTAAGTGTTTGATAAATCCATGACTTATTTTTTACTAAGATTAATATGCTTTGGATATATATGTGGAGAAAAGATGGGAAGCATTCTTCTTGTTTAAAAATATTTGCCCTGTTCTAACCTTAGCAAATGATGGACTGTTTTTTGGAGAAATCTCTCTTTTTTTTTTTTTTTTTTTTTCCTTTATTTCTTTGTCACCTTTGCTCAGGAGCATTGTGGAATGAATGTGATTGCTCAAGTACTTAAACAATTGTGTAAGATTGAACTGGATGACAGAAATCTGATTGTGATGATAAATATTGTTAATCTGTATTGTTAGTGCATTGTTGAGTGTCAAGCAATGTATTTTGCCTTCAAGATTTCAAAACTTAGAAATTAGACAGTGTAGAACTTTGGGAAGTAGTAGCTTTCTGCAAGTATCCTGTGACTTAATGAGTAGTTCTGGACAAACTTCAGAAATCTTATCATCAATCTTATGACGCACAGGAAATTTGTGTGTGCTTGTAAGTCTTCTCACCTGCAGAACTTGAGCTTTTTGTTTTCAGTTGTGTTGTTTAATGTTATATCCTTCAGCAATTGTTGACATTTCTTCCAGTAAATATAATGTTGTAATGGAAATGAGCATATAGTGACTTACACTTGAAAGTAAGTTGAAGTTATGTTTGTATACAGGAGCAGGAAATAATGGTATAAATTTAAAATTCCATTTATCCTTTTTCTGAATACTTTTCCTTGTGCATGAAAATGTGGTGTGATAAGAGTACATCTAGACACAAAGCATTACAAATTTATATTTTTAATTGCTATTAATGCCTAGTATTAAGTATGCTAATTTTGAAAATAATAGTTGAGAAAAACGACATACACAGTCTTAGTTCTCTGTAAGCTCCGCAGAAGCTATTGTTCTCTGTAAGCTCTTACCTGCAGAAGGTGGAATTGCTTAAATATTGGAAAAAATCAACTGCATTTCTGTGTGGCTGTTTCATTTGCTAAAGCAAGTGTTTCTGAATTGCTATATTTGAGTGCTATGCTAGTAGCCAAACACCATCTCTGACGTGAAAGTTGGAGAAGTAGCTGACAGTGACAGTTAAGTGGATGTTTGAGAGCCCTGAACTACAATTTAGCATGTAGCATTTTTGGAGGTAAATCATTGTACTGTACTCATATCCGCAATGAAGAGCATTCCTTTCTCTTTGCTATAAATTTTTGATCTCGCTGATAAGCATTGTTTTCAGGTCTGTGCTTGGAGGTATTGTGATGTGATACTAGGTTGAACTCTGAATTTTGAAATATCTGCTGTAGTCTCCATGAGTGACTTAACTTGCTTATCTGTTTCTGTTTTTAAGTGAAAGCAGTCCTTAAAAAAAGAGAGTATGGACCAAAATACACAAAGAATAACTTCATCACTGGAGTAAGAGCAATAAATGAGTTTTGTCTTAAATCCAGGTATGATGGGGCTGAGTTGAGATTTAAATTGTAAATATTTGTTTGTTCATATGCGCTTCAAATATAATTGTAGTTGTAGGGTGATTTTGTGTAGCAGCTTTCTAAATGTTGTTGTGGTTCATGTAATTGTAAGTGGCTGAAGTTAGTTCTTGTTTACTTAGTGCAGGAATTTGCACTTAGTTTGCATGTTTACGTAGCTGCTGCTTAAAGGAATTTATTTGTACTTATATGACCATAAATCTAATCGGGGGGTGTCTTGGGGTGAGCAGCTAGTTATAAGGGGGAATGGCAATTAATTCTTCAGCATTTTGGGGTCATGATGGTTTGATGTGAACATCTGTGAAAGATGAGTGAAAACTCATAATGTGAGTTCTGAAACTTGGAATAAAATATAATCTGGTTAATTGCAATTTTAACTATTGTTACTTGATTCATATTTACTGCCTTTTACTATGTGCTGTGCCTGCCAGCAGGTCTTACTAAGTATCGCTGTACTTGAGGTGTCTGTCGGATTTCATGCATGTTATGTGTGTGTCCCATATGAAATCTAAAGGCTTAGCAGCTTTGTTTATAACTTTTTATGCTATCACTGTTGCTCCCTAGTTTTTTCCATGTAGTGTATGTCGCCAGACTTGTCTTTGCTGAGTGTCCAGTGGCAAATTATTCTAAGTCCTCAGCCTTATCTTTATCATAACTACCTTGTTGTGCAGAGAAATACCTAGCTCAAGTTTTGCTGGATTGACCAAAAGGGGTAGCGGGGGAAATGAAAACAGGATTAGATAATTGATTTGGCTCAAAATGAAATGTTCTGTTGTATTTAAAAAATAAAATTAAAAAAAAAAATAAATAAAATCCCTGTTGCTTCTCAATGTAAATGCTCCGATATGTAGCTCAGCACAGTACATTTATCTGTTTCCCCAAGTAGCTTTGTTATCTCCAACCTTTTGCAGCTTGCGCTGGGTGTGTAGGTTTTGAGGTTACATTTCTTAACTTTTCATGTCATTTGACTTCTGATTTCCATTTCAAGATATTAAACCATGAACCCCCTTGTTTGACACTGGTACACATCAGTTACATACAGATTTATTGGATGTCATAGTATCCAATGTTTATTACTTTCTTTCATGTATAGTATTTCATAGTTTGAGGACATGATTTGAACTCTGGAGGAAAACACAGTTGTTTTCAGTGGTATCCTAGAGATGGGTTGCTTCATGTTGTATATCTGTTCTGTTTGGCTCATGTAAACAACTTCAGGTTTTTGTTCTGCAAAGTAATAATATCTAAATTGAGGAAGATCACCCAAACATAAAAGTAAAAGTAGAATAATATGAACTTTTTCTTGCACTGAACTGTTTGTCCACTTTCCTTAGTGATTTAGACCAGCTGAGGAAAATTAAACGACGAAGCCCCCATGATGATACTGAGACTTTCACTGTGTACCTGAGATCGGATGTGGAGGCAAAGTAAGAACATTTGTATGAAAAAAAAAATGTTTGCATCATTTAAAATGTATTATATGACAGAGGACCCCTCCCCACCTTCTTTTAGAAGTCAGGTTTACAATGTGAAAGGGCAATAATGTTTTCCATTTTATGTCTGAACACATTTTATATCCTTGTTATTGTAATAATTACATAGGTTTATACAGTTGGGAGCATCTGTTTCGTGTGTCTAAAGATGAAGTGCTTCTTCTCAGCCCCTTCTTGCCCCATTTTGAGTAGTCTGCGTGGCTTCTTATGGGAAAGAATGGTGTGATAATCTGCTTTTAGGAAAGGCATTTGTAATGTAGCCAGACTGAAAAGAAGCTGCATAATAGAACCATTGTTAAGTTACTTTTACTCTGTGCAGGTCTCTTGAAGTTTGGGGTAGTCCAGAGGCTCTTGCTAGAGAAAGAAAACGACGTAAAGAGGCAGAGATCAAATACAGAGAAAGTGAGTAAGAGTGTTCAAATAACTTAAAATGAAAACGACAAAGTATGATTTTTTTTTTTAATTTTTTTTTTTTTTTTTGGAAATCATCTCACTGAGAACATACAAATGTGGAATTAGCAATTGCCGATATGATTTTATAGCATGATGTTAGAGTAACACATTAGTATCTATGCAGAAATAGGCGGTTACTATCTTGCAATTTACTTGTCGTACCCCAAGAAATACATTCAGTTGATATCTATAGTCATACTTTGTCTTTTTGGGGGGGGCTTTCATTTTTTAGCTAGTATTACCAGACACTTTGACACACTTTGTCACAGATCTGAAATCACTGAATGAGTCATCAGACCAACGTGTTTGGAACCACACGTGCTTTTCTGTGAGCGTATGACCCCTTTATTGAAGGCGGATGCCGGGGGTTGAGTGAACAGTTATGGTGGTTTGCGACTAGTGACCACTTCTATGATTTTTTGGATTAAAAATCTTCAAAGTTTTTTACTTTTTTCTTTTTTTTTTTAATTGAGAATTTTGAAAAAGCTTAAAGCCAGTCCAGATCTTTATACTGTACTGTTACTCACTTATGTTTCTTCTGAAATGAATTCAGCTTACCTTTGTGCTTCAGAAGGTGGGGAATGCACCCCCACATCATTGCTTAAAATTATTGTCAGCCTTACTGGTATTATCAGTAACAGGTACAGTCAAATCAGTAGTTTGTAGTGGATTTTGATCTATCTAGCCAGTTAAAATTGCTTCAAGGTACTTACTTCAGTTATGCACCTTAAAATTAGAGGTCTTGTAAATTATTATTATTTTTTTTTTTTTAACCAGTTTTGCCATTGGAACACCCTTGTAGTAAAAAGGCTAGAGCTGCAGGCAGTTGTTAAGGCACCTGTGAGTGTCTGTACTGAGAGTGTAGCTTGTACTCTACTGGCTGTTTTAGGCTATTTAAATTATTCTGTACAATGTATTTTGGATAACTTTGTAGGGAAGAATTTAACGCTACAGCTTCTAGATACTGTAGTATACTAATGTTTATTTTCAAGTTACATCATTAGTGGATGCAAAAATACTGATGTTAAGAGACTTGGTTTGAAACATCCTTTTCCTTCTTCTTCGTGGTTAAAGGGTGAGAAGTGGAGGTACTGGAAGGTCTGAATGTGGTGCAGTATATTTGGAGTTTCCCCTGTGTGTCATCCTTTGTTAGTAGAAATGGCAGCAATGTATAGGATAATAGGTTGTATTTTGCATTTGGCATGTGTATGTAACAATAGGTTTCTGATTAACAATACCAGGAGAGGAGTTTATCACAAAGAAAGATAGACCATGTAGCCTTCTCTAGGAGGAGATATCTGCAGCGTAAAAAAATTCCTGAAAATACTGGTTCCTAGTATGTATTTGTGGTGGTAATTTTGTATTACAGAACTGTTTCGAAACCAAAGGCTGTTGTGGGAGTACAAGGAGTTCTTTGGAAATACTAAGGTAAGAGATGTTTTAAAGACTTTTTGTCTGGAAAAGTGCTGTGAGCTGTACTATGACACCTTTAGAAGAAAACAGTTGTGAAATGGTTGCATAAGCTTAACTAGCTGAATATTATTGGAAGATTTATTTGCACTGTAATGTACAAGATCTGTCTCTGATTGTAGTGCAGTGGTAAATGTTATGATGCCAGTTCAAAGGAGTTCCTATTGTGGCAGTGTAATCCACTTAATTACACTTAAGTGTAATGTTATTATGGCCGATAAGGTGTTTTGTTTAGTCAGTTGTCTTCTTTTTCACAAATACAGCTGCAGTTTTGTTGCTTCATGTATAGCCTGTAAACATGTATAGTAAATATACTGTTATTTTAAAGAAGCAAAGTATGCTTCTTAATGAAAAAAACCCAAAACAGTAACACTTTGCCCTATACCCTACTGACCCTTCTTTGTTTGAGCAGACCCATTCCCTAGATCCAGGTGCTCTGCTATGGTAGAATGATGTCTTAATCTTTCTGCTGTGCAGCTGGCTCCTGTCCTTGTGTTTGCAGTGGCCTCTGCTGGAGACTTGGTGGTGGTTCATCGTTTTTATAGCCATCTATTTGGAAAAATGTGTAAGGCTCAAATGCAGTTTGGGTGAGCATTCACTAGAAAATTGGTGGGCTTCAAGGCCTGTAGCTTCATTCTCACAAAGCAGGGCAATGCAAAGTTTTTATTAAATAGTCTGTATGGTAGGACCTTCATGAGGTCAAGATCTGGTTATTTTATTTTAATAATCTCTTATTTCTTTATTTAGCCACGATCCAGTGCAGCAGCTATGTTTTTCAAGGGACCAGGGAAAGTGGTAATGGTAGCTATTTGCATGTAAGTTAAAAAAGTTTTGTTTAAGCAAGAGAAAATGATTTATTTTTATTATCCTGGAAATGAGAACAGTCTGTGTATTCAAGCTAAAGATACCTGTGTCTCTGTAACTGATGTTAATAGATTTGTTTATTCGTTGTTGGTGGGACAGAGTTTAGGTAAATACATTCACCAGTATATAGAGATCAGGGTTAAAATATATCTGTGATCAGAAAAGAGCAAATTTTTTGATCAGACTCAACAATTTATTAAAGCAAAAACTAAAATTTTGAAGGACATGGAGAAGCAGGCATTTAAAATTGTCCTTTTTTCTTGCTTTCTCGTCATGAGAGGAGCTTCATATGTTTTAAATAATCTTCCATATAACCAACAGAAAATAATTAACTTCTTTCTGCTGTTATTCAGGGATATTTTGGGAGGTTTTTGCCTTTCACGTGTTATAAGTTTGAATGAAACAGAACTAACTATACCAATTTAAAACAAACAAACACACACAGATATTGTCTGGCATGAAATACACAGAAGTATGTTACATTTCTGTTGGGAGAAAGCAACATTTTGAGCACGAAATAGCTCTGAGTTTACTTACAAAACTGTATGCTTTTTGCTGGGGAAAGGGGGGGGAGCATCAAACCATGTTTGACTGAAAACCTCCCTCTTTAATGTTCCTACTAGTAATTATTCAGGGCTTTCTAAGTAAAAATGTGTAAGAACTGCTAGTATGGATGTTTATAATGGAAAAAAAAACGGGGAGGGGCTTGTATGGTCACTTTTACCTCCTTCACTTTCTTGCAGTCATCTAGAGAAAACAGACCTTTCCTCCTGCTTTGTAAACAAGGCATTGCTTATAAATATTGCACTCTGCACTTCATAAATACCTTTTGAATGGTTAGGTAGAGATGAATGCGTGCCAGCTAGGCCAGCAGAAGCTTGTAGAGCCTATTGTATTGCTCATTCATCTCAATGTGGAACTTTTTAGAAGTGGCACTCAAATACCTGATGGCTTTTTAGAGATATTAGTCAAGACTGCTATCAGTGCTTCCGTGTTTGTGTCCCTGATCTTCTTGACACCAGCATGATTTTTAGTGGCTTCTGGTTTGGGGTCAGGAAAGGCCAATCTGTCTTAACTTCTCAGTTGTGATAATTTAGTAGGCTTCTCACAAACTTTAGGCTTCTATAGTGAGGATAAAATGTGGTTCAGTCAAAGGCAGAGTTCTGGCTAGCTTCAGAGGCAGACTAGCTGTGTTGGCACCCTCTGTGTTGTTAATAGAATTGCTATGTGCAAGGAAAAACTTGGAAGCTCTGGTGGGGAAATACAGGAAGGTAATACTTTTTAACAAAAAGGGAATGATACCTTTTTAGCAAAACATCCTTTGGAGTCTGGCATTGTTGCACTGATTTCATTGTCATGCTAATGCTTTACCTTTTAAACAATACAAAGTTTGCATGGCATATAAGAGTTATTAAAAATTACAAGTGGTCCAGGGTGTTAGTAATGTTACTGCTTCTCTAGAAATAGATGTGATGAAATGTGTTTAGTTCTCAAATGAAATGTCGAGCCTAAATAGATTATTTTCCCCCATAGATTCATAATGGATCTAAATAATTAATATTTCCAGTTTGATTATTTTGACTTTAAGTAAATGTCGTGGTTTAGGCCTGCCACACAGCCCACTCACCGCCCCCCCCACCTCCTCCCTCGGCTCCCGGAGGGATGGGGAAGAGAATCGAAAGAATAC
>WYDI02007354.1:0-18228 GCA_009867235.2 Psittacus erithacus
CTGTTCTCAGACTGAAAGTCAGAAACACAGTGCTGCACCAGCTACTAAGAAGGAGAAAAAATGACTGCTACTGCTGAGCCCAGGACGGTCTGGGAACAATGTTGGTAACACACTGATGTTTTAGTTGTTGCTCAGTAGCACTTTCCCGGATCAAGGATTTTTCATTCTCTCATGCTCTGCCAGTGAGGAGGGGAACAAGAAACCGGGAGAGAGCAGAAACAGGACACCTGACCAAAACTAGTAAAATGTTTGGAAAAAGTATGCTGTTGTCCTGGGAATTCCAGAGAGACATAAATCACTGCAACATGATGGGGCCTGACCCACGCCTGAAGAGCCCAGTCCAACACTAGGCAGTACCCTGAAGGGGGAAAGAAGGACTCTGGACCTGATGACAAAGTGACAGGTACTGCAGCTGAACCAGAGAACCAACCTGTGCAGATATCAGGCTCCCCTGTACACAAGAAATGGACACAAAACACAGCTTGTTTAGTAGAGGAGCATGAAATAGGGCTGCAACAAAGGCCTTAACTAAAAACGCCTTAAGATCAGACATCTGGGTGAAGAATTCTTCATGTCTGTGGAGCAGGAAGAAATATTTTAAGGCAACTTTTGCCTGTCTTTGGATTCTGTAACTGGAATCTTTTGAAATGACTTAACGAGGGAGACCATGTCCTGTACATTATTGTTAGTTAGACTAAGGCCATCTGTTTCTCATAGAAGCAGAGAGGTAAAAAACAGGACTCGTGTAACTTAAAACTCAAACATGTGAAAAATTATTTGCATTTCAAATGCCAGCATATTCTTTTTCAAAGACCTGCTTTCAATAACCCAGCTGCCTGGACTAGGCATATCTAGTAATGGCATTTATTTACCCAAGTCTGCTGAGACCTCTTTTAGAAAGAGATTGTAGAAAATGTCAGCAAACTCGCATATGATTGAGGTGCCTGCAAAATGCACTGCAGGTTTCTAATTTTAAAGGAACGTAAATATATCACTGCCAACTTTTATATCATAAACTATGATTTAAAGCACTTATCCTGAAGAAAAATAGCTAGGCTGAATTCCTTCTTCAGCCTTGAAGGGTTTAAAGTCCAGAATACTTCAGTCACTGCTAACAGTCCTAACCAAAAGCCTGTTGTTTGGGTCAGGAGAAGACACTGGCATAACAATTTAGACAGGATTATAGCCCAAACCTTATGAACAAAGTCTGCAGCAAGGTATAAAGTGTGCCTGGAGTCTCCTGTTCTGGCTTTAGAAGGTCTGCAGTATGAGCAGGGGGTAAGGTTGTGTTCAAGAACAGCTGGTTAGTTCACAGCTGCCTTAGTGCAGCCTTCATGTCCCACAGTGCAGGAAAACATTATTTCTTTTCTTTTTTTTTTTTTTTTTTCCTGTGTCACACAAAAGAGTCATTATTTTTGCTGTAAAACTGACCATTTTCAGTGGAAGGGAGGCAGGATAACTCTCTCTGATTTTCCATTCTCAAATGACCTGAGGGAAGACTACCCTTTAAAGAGACAGAGATGTGTATTTCAGTTTCCTCAGGGCTAATGAAGATATTGCCTTCATTATCACCATTTTTCTTTTTAAACAAATACTCTAAGAAATAATTAGTATATATTTATATAAGATAGCAATCACTTCTTAAAACAGCAAGGACTTTCTAGACAGAAGAGAACAAATTTCACTTTCTCACTACTTCCCAGCTTTTTTAATGGATGGGGTAACTTGGAAAGTATTTTTGAGGCACTTCAGCTTTATGAAAAGGGAGCCTGCAGTCACATCTGAATTAGAACACAAGACATACTGCTGAATTTCTAGCAACAACTGTGGCCCATGTGAACTTGTTGCTTCCAGACAATGGTTTGTCACAGTTCAGTGGTGAGGATGGACCATGGCGCATTCAAAAAAAGCAGAAAGGATGCAGTTATCCTGTTATGATAGGAAAGGAACAAGCATAGTTGCCTGAACACAAGCCATTCTGTGCCAGCTAGATGAAAGCATAGAGGTGCTCCCTGTCCTGTTTTCTTGCTATGGAAATGCAGAAGAGAGCTTACTTCTGAGCGACAGATTTCTTCCAAGAAGGCCAACATTCAGGATTACAGATATGTAATTTTTATTAGCCTATGTCCTTTTGTACATCTAGCACAAGTCCAGCCCAGTGAACAGGTAGGTTCCACAAAGTGAGGCTGACCTTGCATCATGCCTATATAAGACCTTGTGCCTCTGAACATTATGATGTTGACAAAAATCCTTGATCAAGTCCTTTTATGCTGAGAAATTACGATTGGTACCAATTATCTGAAATTGGTGGATTTGTGCACTGATTAAAGCATCACGCAGTATATCTCTAATGAAAGCCTGCTTCAGCAAATTGACTAAAGCAATCTTTTCAAGCTTCCTAAGGATTTAAAATGAACAATCAAACACTAAACAATTAGTTTTAACCCTCACTAGAAGCTCTTTTATCTAAAACCTCATTTACTGGCAGCAAGTAATCTATGCAGTAACAAACACATAGATGGTTCTTTACTAAATTTATTTCAAGGCTCTTTGTGTATAATCGATTTATCAGTTCCATAAGGACTCAACAGTTTCATAATATATGCATACAAATAAGGTCATATGATGTTTGTCTTCAGAGACGTCAAAACCAAGTCTAAGTAGATGCTAATGTTTTCTTTTTTAATGAAAAATACCTAATACTTATTTTCTTTTGTTTTCTTTTTAATTTTGAAATCAAAGAGAACAATTAAAATTTGCTTTGATGTGGAAAAACTCCCTGTGCATTTTGTTTCCCAGACAAACAAAACATGACCTTGACAGTTTTGGAGCTCTAGAACAGACAGAACAGCAATCTGTAGCTAATCTGCCAGCCACCAAGTACTTCACACGGAGATGCTAGAAGGTCTACCTGCATATTCCTGTGCTGCCTGTGGAGGGGCACTGGTGTCCTGCACTTGGCAAACTCACAGACAATGAGTCACACATTTGACCTAAGATCTTGTTTAAAAAAGGAATTCTGCTCCCACTGATTTGTATTGTTTAATTTAGATAGCATATTTTGACTTTATCATTTTGAATTAAAATTTACGCCACTGAGATATGTAAAAAACCAATATGTCATTTGTTTCATCTCAGAAAACCATAAATATGGGTTTGAAAGCTAAACAAGAGAAGGAAATTTGTTACATTTGTTTTCTTGTTAAATGTTGAATAAACATATTCCATCAAAACACATTTCTGTTTGAAATCTGGCAGGTCTGTATTTTGATTAAAGAAATGCTGCACCAAATAAACGCTCATTTAGATCTCAGCATCTAGCTTGTTCAGATGCTCAGATCTAGTTGAAACTGTAGAGATATAAACAGCCCACATTCCTTGAAACACATCAGTCATAAAATCAGTTCTGTATGTCCCATTAAGAATAGAAAGGTTATAGAAAGCTGATTTTTCTTCACGTTTTCTATTCTATACCTCTTAAAGATCAGGAAGGATATTTCTTTTTCCTTTTGAAATCAAAAAAATAGAGAAACTTGTCAGCTCAAAGCTTAACTTAGGAAAACTTCTGCCACAGTACTGACACACTGCAGCAAATACAGTTAAAATGCTATCCACATTCTGAACTTTATTGGGTTATATTTTGAAATTCTAAACCACTGATGTTGTCTTCAATCTAACTATACATGTGAGAATATAAATCCAAAATAAAATCCTCTTGTGAACCTAGGTTCTAAATTCCTATTCCCCCCAAGAATGCACATAGGTTCCTTCTCCTAAAATACATGTATAATCTTGACCACTGTCCTTATAATGACCTTAGTGTATTCCATTTAAGGTTCTTAAGAAATTCAGTTGCCACTGATTCATATATGCTAATTTTGTAGTGCTACAGGATACATAGGATGCAACACTGTTGCAACCTCAAATAATTAGGAATATAAGGTATGAGGAACTTATGATAGGAGTGGCTAACAGAACTCAGAGTTCATTATTGTCAGTTTTGGGTTTCTAATCATACATGAGTTCTCATTCAAAAAGCTTCAAACTCCAATTCAGTTTTGGTAAACCATTACCCCAGCAATAAATTGTGATCCTTACAGATTTTTTAGCAGGCTTTGCAAGCAATCTTTTCTGCATAAGTGTTCTTGACATCTGTGTTATATACATGAGATGTAGTGTCTAACACTATTAGGAACGATATTATCTAAAGTGGCTTTATTATGTTTACATTTACTGGAAATTTTCAGCCAGTGTTGCTATGTTAAGAGGCTTAATTATGTTTATGTTCATTAGAATTTCTCCAATTACTAACAGTTTATAACTTCTATTATTATTTTTCATCTAGAGGTCTGCCTCATCAAGGTCAAAGCCCTTGCAAGAGTCATAATGTTTAGCCAGTTCTCCAGAGTTGTCACTAGATGATCATTTGGGCAAGTCTTGTAGTCCAGAAGGAAACATAGCCATTTTTTCTACCCTACATCTTTTCTCATAAGTGCAAATAATACTGTTCTAATGCTAATATTGCTTAAACATTAATAGCTTCTATAGATAATATTTGAATCTTTAACACTGATAAACAACAAATGAACAGAATATTACACTGCACACAATGTTGTTGCACATCCTGCAAATTTCTGCATAATTGCTGATTCTTTTTATGGTGTTACATAATTGTACTCAGGTCATAACTTTCACTTAAAAGTGTGAAATCAGAGCATTCTGTAACAGCTTCATTATGTGCCACCTCTTCAGTAATCTTCTTCTCACTCCTACTTGTGATGTGATAGCACCCATGCCAGTTAAGAAGCTGTTAAGGAGCAGCAAAATCAGAGAGAAGGTTTCATTTTATTACCTGGGAAAAAGGCAGGGAGTTATGCAATCCATTAACTTTCCTCAAGAGGACAGTGATTATCCTGTCCTCATTTTGGGGGCAGCTATGCTGAGTACAAGGGTAGCAGTATTAACAGTGTACTTTAATTTGCAGTAACTGAGAAAGAAAAGTAGAATGAAGAAAGATTAAAAGAAGAAAGTTTTACAAACTGTCAAAATTTTAACTTTCTATGTTCTGAATATCTTTAGCCAGAACCAACATTGTCCCAGCAAAACACTGGGAAGAAACTCCAGGGTCATGTATCTATTTGTTAAGAGGAGATGCTTGGAAACCTAGTTGTCATAGACAAAAACTTAGGGGTCCAAAATAAAGATTATTTTTGGGGTTTGTTTTAGTTCTTTGACTTGTATTGAAACCTCTTTCTTTGCCAAGCATCAAAATTCCTGATAATCAGAATCCTCCTCTCTCTGATGGATACTAATAACAATTTACATAATATTATTAAAAATTATCACATCTGGGGCCCTTCAGGGAATAAAAGCCTCAACTGTTTCCTATGGGAATGGAGTCTCTCTGTTGAAATAACTAAGCAGTTCTACAGTACAAGTAATATAAATTGAGTTTAATATCAAACACCCAGAACTAAGAGACTGGGAGCAAGTTAGCTGTGATCCCTGGATGAAGTAGTTTCAGCTTAAAGTACAGTACAAGACAAGGCACATTTTTACCAGATTTTTCTACATGCAAAGTTTCTAAGAAAAACCATGCATTATTTTCATAGAATCATAGAATAGGTAGGGTTGGCAAGGAGCTTCAGATAATCTAGTTCCGAACTCCCTGCCATGGGTAGGGACACCTCCCACTAGACCATGTCACCCAAGGCTCTGTCCAGCCTGGCCTTGAACACTGCCAGAGATGGAACATTCACGACTTCCTTGGGCAACCCATTCCAGTGCATCACCACCCTTACAGCAACGATCTTCTTCCTTATATCCAATCAAAACTTCCCCTGTTTAAGTTTGAACCTGTTGCCCCTTGTGCTATCACTACAGTCCCTAAAGAAGAGTCACTCCCCAGCATACTTATAGGCCCCCTATACAGAATAATTGTGCTGGGAAAGACTGAGCCCTCAATGATTGTAATCAAATTATCCAGAAAAAGGTGGAGTTGCAACTGGCCCTTCAATAATGAAATATACTGGAACTTGTGACAATCTTGTATCACATGTGAGAAACATCCCTCTCCCTAGACTGGCCAAAGAATTGAATGAAACTGAAAAGTAAAAGCTATAGATTAGTTATTAACATGTCCAATAACAGAATTCTGTGGGGTATGTCTACTGGAGTAGAACATCGAAGTTCACACTGGGTACTACTTATGGTGATTTATTCAACAGATTTTAGTAAAATGCATGGTCAGAAGATGAACTTATGTCAATGGGTTCACAGGCTGTTCAGGCTGAGTTCTCAAAACTGGATATTTTCACAAAACTCAGGAAAAATTGTAGCCTTTGCAATTAGCTTACAAGCTATAGATTTAGTGTTGTAGTCTGTCCAGATAGCCTTTTTCTTTAGGATCTGAGCAATTATCTTCAAGACGCAACAAATGCAGAAACTGTATACTAAAAAGAGAAATATATTTTGAATAACAAAGAAAGTTAGAGCTCCAGTCAAGGAAACTCAAAGAAAGGAAACTGATCAGAGGTAATTCTACAGTCTCTGAACAAAGTACAATTTACCCTAAATTACCCCAAAATAATATCATAATGGTAAAAAGCAATTCTGATGTGACTTCAGTGCAATCTGCACTCCCTAGGCATTTAGTTCTAGTTTCCTCTAATTAAAGCAATGGTTTTCTTAAATATATTTTATATAACTATTTAAAAATGTACCTCTTGCATGGTGATACAGACTATACGTTTGGTGTAAGTGTATATACCCCGTGCTAACAAAAGATTCAAGCATTAAACCAAAATTTCCTTACTAAAATCTAAAGCAAAGTGGAAAAGCTATTGTCTCATTACTGAAAATGCTAATATATGGATGCAATAATATAATCTATGTCCAAAACCTATAACTAAGCCATACCCACAGCTATGTTTGAGAGTTGAATTTTTAATATATAAAGGAGTATTGCTAAAACAGTATATAAAGGACTAAAGCTAAAACAAGAGACTGACAACAATTAAATCAGATTTTCATTGCCTATCTTTGTAGGAAATTACAGAGATTCCCCCACTGGGCTCTTCATTTACACAACAGGAAAAACCTTTCCAAATTAAAGGATCAGAAGAAGTTTTCAGTCACAGATCAGAGAACACCAGGAGGGAAGGGACCCTGGGGATCATCTGGTGCGTCCTTTCAAGGCAAAGCATGACCTAGACTAGATGTCCCTGTATCCTGTCCAGACACATCTTAAAAGTGTCCAACATTGTGAGCCCACCACTTCCCTGGGGAGATTATTCCAATGGCTGACTGTTCTCATCATGAAAAATTTTCCACTTGTGTCCAGATGGAAACTCCCCAGGAGTAGTTTATATCCATGACCTCTAGCTTTTTCCACATGACTCCTTGTAAAACGGGAGTCTCCATCTTCTTTGAAGCCACTCGTTAAATACTGGAACATGGTGATAAGGTTTTCTCGGAGCCTTCCTTTTCCAAGCTGAACAAACCCAGTTCTCAGCCTTTCCTCCTACTTCAGGCTTACCAGTCCTTTGGTCATCTCTGTGACTCTTCTCTAGATCCTCTCCATCCTAAGCAGTTTTTTTTGCATAGCATGGACCAAAACTGAGGTGTGATCTGACAAGTGCTGAATAGACTGGGATAATGGTATCTTTATCACTGCTGGTGATGCCCTTGTTGAAGTACCCATCATCCTGTTGACTTTCTTTGCTGCAGAACCACTCTGTTCACTCATATCCAGCTTGCTGTCCACCGGGACACCCAGGTAGAACCTGCTTATGCAGGTATTCTCACTGAAATAACAACTACTGGAATCAGCTGCCCTTGGACCCCCACGTTGCCCACAGCCCAGGACCCCATGTCATCAGTGCCCCGTGCTGTGCTTTGGAAGCCTGTAGAGCCACAGGCCCAAGATCTGCAGCAATGGTTTGTGGGGAATGAAGGTGGGGAGATTTGCATGAAAACCAGTTTGGGAATGAGCTCTGAGGCCTTGGTGCTTGACAAGCCCTGGGGTGATGAGTTAGGGCGTTGAAGGACAGGGAAGGTCGAAGAGCAAGACTTGGGGGAATTGGGCCAGGATGTAGTTGTGGCGAGAATCTCAGTTGAAGGCCAGAGGATGTGGGGGTTGTGAGAGGGTCTGCAGCATTGTGATTGGACTATTTACCTGGAGAGTTTTACAGGGGCCAATGAGATTGAATGTGGCATGTTTGTGCAGGTTGGGAAAGTATCGAACAGGGGGATAAAAAGGGCTTGGTTGTAATAAAGTTGGATTTGAGTCTCTTCATCAACTTGAGTCCCCGTTGTGATACACCACAGTGGTTGTGTGAACCTCATGATCTCTGCCCCGCACAGCATAGACATAACTTGTAACAGAGAGCAGGGCTACAGCAGCTTTACTCTGGTGTTGCAGTATCAAACAAATATTATCCCTTCCCCCATTTTTGCTGCCTACTATGGTTTGCACGGCTGCTGAGCCAAGCCTGGCACCAGTACAGTCTTGTTGACATATGTTCAATCTGCTTTTAACACGTTGCTCTTTTTTTAACACAAACTGATCTCCCCAGCGTGATCGCATTGCCCTGTTCCAGCCAGGTCTGCACATAAAAGTCAGAACAGCCTGTTCCGTAGAGCAAGAAATACTGAAACACTGCGTCTCATCGTCTGGCATGACAAGCTCCTGAGGAGAGCTGTGGAGAGGTCTGGGTCTACCGGATAATCAGAGGTTGATGCAAAAGCTGGAGACAGTAGCTCAGAGCCAATCCCTCTTTAAATGTATAATACAGTTTTAGAAAATACTTAGCAACTTAAGGCGTCATCCCACATTCTGTGGCTGGGCATGCATTTCCTTCTTTATGCACCTATATCCAGTTTTTAAGAGAAAATAAATCTTTTCAGATATTTTCCAAGAAAAATGTGAAAACACAGTAGATCAAAAGTCTAAAGAATATCATGGGGCATTAGAAAACCAGGAGTAGTGAAAATTTAAATCTGCCAATGGAGCAAAATGTGACCTGATTAAAGACAGATAAGAAAACAATTTGCAACTTTTACGAATAGGTTAGATCAAATGAAGTCTTTTTGCAACAGAAAGGAAATTTGTCTCCACAGACCCATCTGATAACAGGAGAAATCAGATAGTAAAAGCCCTCATGGCAGTTTTCTTTACACTTTTGAGCAGAACACAGCAGCTGTGTTATCAAATTTATCATCTGGCCACCTATAATATATTCAGATTTTGAAAGTAAGTGCGCACCTCTCCATTAAATTAAATTAAATTAAATGTTTGCTTGATTGTGAGTAAATTTATGAAGCTAGCAACTGGAGTTCTGGGGGTGAGATAATTAAAGGTATTTTTGGTTGCCTCACTCATTTTTGAAGAAAGACGTTAGTTTTAGAAATCTAGCAGCAGAGGACATAGTTTTGGACTTTAATGAGATGAGAAAGTGCCCTTACATACCTCTTGAGTAAAAAGTAGTTGATAACTGATTAATATTTGTTTATACAGCTTTCGTTAGCTGCGTAAGACTGCATAGTGCAAAACCATTTGTCGTGACCCAAGGAAGCAGGGGTTTAGAGGTGGCTACTCCTCCAAAGGGTAAACTCCTTGGGTTGCAAATATGCTGCTGTTAGAAGCTGTAAACTGCAGCCTTCCCTTGGTAACTGCTGTTGCTCTCTCCTTCTCCTCACTGCCCCCTTTGCTTCCTGTTGCTACCTCTGCTGACCTGAGAACTAAACTGTTTGTATCAGCATGCCTTTAAACGCTTCAGTCAGAAGAGACTTAAAAAATAAACAGGTCTTTGCTTGTTCAGCTTATTTTGACTGCAACAGCGTAGGAACCATTCATAGGATCAGGAGTAGGTGACTTCCACAAGGTCTGGCTGAAGGCCAAGCTCCTGGGACTAATTTGGGATCTATCCCGGGCAGGCATTCTCATGGATTCAGTCCTCTAAGGCTGAGGTTTCTTGCATGAAGCATGGATGAAACACATGAGATTGTTGTTTGCTTGGTACTTTTTAATGCAGAGGTTAGAAATTTAAAAAAATTGGTTTTGCCCCAAAAATTTCCAGAAAAAATATCTGTTCATTGCAAATTACCTGTGTGAAAACATGCAATGTCCATCAGCTCTACTTTTGTAAATCAGGATTATTTTCTATAAATGATACAGTCCTTTCCATAACTACATCCTGGATAATATAGCCTAATGCTAAACTCTCTGAGCTCTTTTACATGAGATTTCACATTAGCAATATACTCCATCCTAAAATTTATAGGAAAGGTATACATTAATTTTTGATAAAGAATTAAGCAATTCTGAGAATACACAAGATTTTATTTTTCTTCTACATTATTATAGAAGGTGCTACAGAATTATCAGGAAGGGACAAGTGCAATATCCAGCCACTTCTTTACAAAAAATAGTAATCTGGGTCATGTGACTCTTCAAGGGTTCACAGAACTGCAAGAGAAGAGGTATAGCTATAGAAGTGTAATTTTCATTTTTTCCACATAAATCAAACAGGACTGGTTTCATCTCCGCCACCTTGTAACTTCTCTAGTTCAGGGAAAACTACACACAATTTAAATATACAAAAAATAGGAGAAACAAGAAGCAAGTTGTCGGAATTTATGTAATGCAGGCAAAGGAAGAAGCAGGAAAGAAACAGAAAGAATAAATACAAAGATTTTTAGAACTATTTTTTTTTTTTAATAATATGTGTCATGAATTACAGGAGTGAAAAGAAAAATATAGAAGAAAGGAGTGGGGGAGAGCAATTTCTTACATGGCTGATGGATATAGAGGCATCTTTCAGTGTAATCCTCTCACTCTGATCATGCTGGAGACAAGAGGTATTCTTTTAAATTCATTAGGTTCTGCAAATAATTTCCTGATCCACATCACTTTTATTCTTTTCATAAAGTACACTTAAGCTAGAAAAAAGTAGTCTCAGACACACTGGCCTTAATTTGGTGAACTTCTGTATGTATTCAGGCCTCTGACTCAAATCATGTCCTTCAATGATTTCCTGATTAGGAATATTACCTGGATGGAGCCCTGGTGAGCCTTTCTTTTTCTCAATCAAGCGTCACGGTGGCAGTTTTATGCTAGCCTCATTTCCCCACATGGTGCATCAGTGCATCCCTGGGCTGTAATGCAGTCAGAAAGCACTTGTGTCTGCCTAAGGGCCCTCTGCATTAATGAGGTATCAAAGACACGCGCGTAGAAACACAGAGGGTCATTTATGTAAGATGTTTTGCAGGGAGTCATAGGTAAGGACAACTAACTTTCCAAATTAAGGCTCTATGATGTGGATATCTTCAGCCAGTTGAGAGAGGAAAGATGATTATCTCTGGGTCAGGAATCACCTTTTTCTTTAAAGTACTTTACTTTAAAGGACTTCCTCACATGTGATTATCAGTACTATGGTGACTCAAATTACATGGTATGGGTCCAGGAATGAGTTGCCTCTTATCTAACTTCAGACATCTGCTAGATTAGATAAATCATGATCAGAAATGTGTGTTTCTCTCCACTGACTTTGAAAGTAAATCTATCTGGACTTCAATATGCAATAGCAGACATTTATTTGTTGATAGGACCTTTACAAATTTTATGGGTTAATTGGTGATTTGAGGACTGAAAAGGATAAGTAAAACTGAGCTAAACAATGTATTGGGTTTGCATGGCAAGGTTTTGACAGCAGCTACACCTGTGGATTCTGTGAGAAGCTGACAGAGGCTTCCCCTGTGTTAGATGGAACTGCTGCTGGCCAACATCAAGCCCATCAGCAATGGTGGAATGCCTCCAGGATAACATAGTTAAGAAGGTGGAAAAAAATTCCTGTGCAACTTCAGCCGGAGGGAGAGGGAATATATGAGAGAAAAAGCCAAAACAGGGGTCTTGTTTTCATGTGTAGTTGCTGCCTTGTTGGGCAGTGGAAGGAGATGGGCATTTTAAGTCATTCCATTTTCCTCCATATTTACAGCACACTCAGATTGCAAAGACTAATCTTAAAATTTTCAAAATTTTTGTGTTTTTTGGTTTTTTGTTTCTTTTTTTCAAAGGCAAAATGGAACACTAAAATGTACGTTTAGAATAAATAAACCAAATCGCTTGCAGAACTACTGTGGCCTTACAGGTGATTAGTTTTGTAGGAGTTCAAAGCACTGACTTTCAGTTTATTGAAACGCTAATGAAATTTGGCTATAATAGAAAATAACATTTTCTCCTCTAAAACATTATTAATGCCATTTTAGAAACTAATGTTGCAAACAGAATGCTTCGTTTTTCATTAACCTACTGGTTCACAGATGAATTTACTTATAAATCTCCCCCTTCATCCATTTTATATCTCACTGCTTTACTGAGTTTAAATTGTGTCTAAAATATTACAACAGCAGAGATATCTACGTATTTGTGATAGCAGAAGTATATTACTGCAACTAAAATATCAATAAAACAACCCACAGTGCCATTTTCACTATTGTTTTTGCCATGCTGGCAAGACACAAGGACTAAAGTGAACATAGGCCCTTTTATTATCTAGGTGTGCACAGGAAGAATCCAGCCACAGTGCCTGAACAGAAAGAGCCGATAACATTAATTAACACAACTAGACCAAAAGCAAAATGGATACCGAATCCCATTAATCATGAAATTAATTTACCCTAATACAGTGCCCTTTTTCTCCCTTTCCTGTCACTTGTAGGCCATGTACTGGAGGTTAGTTTTGTTGGCATTTCTGTATCGCCTTTTGTTCTGCAGTCAACATCACAGCATCTAAGTTCCTGCTAATTGTTCTTTAAGCAACCTAACCACTGTTTGCCACATTTCTCTCTCATACCCCTCCTAGACAGAAGAAATGTAGCTGAAAATGTGCTTTGCTCTAGAAAATGGAACTTTTCAGCAAAGAAGGATGATATTCTTCCCTGTGCTCAGTGCTTGATTCTGATGCAGCTTGAGGCTTTCAGAATTATTACCTGCTATAAATCCTACCTTAGAGTTGCCAAAGCAAATACAGGTTGCTAAAGGTTTTAGCTGTCTTGCATATCCTCAGAGTGGGCTTGGAAAAAAAAAAGAAAACCCAAACAATTGCATTTTTTAGATCTGTTTCATTATTCCCTCTAGAGATGCCTGACTTCTCAGTGTCTCTTACTGCAGTGAAAAATGCTTAAAATGCATGCAATCTGTGTGGGAGATGAGGAGAAGGGCTCTTTAAGAGCTTTATGGTTACCAAGACTCTAGCATATTAACACAATGATTCACCAAACTTCTTGGTTTCTTGTTCTGTGGGTGAAGTGTCTTTTAACAGATATTGATACGTGATCGTTCCTCAGTCCACCTTCCTGATCATCAGCTAATTTGAGATATACATACGCACAGCTAAATCTCCTGATGAGTCCAATCTGTTCTAGATTCATTAAAGCTCACTACAATGTCTGTAAAACCTGGGTGGTGAAATACAGGGTGTATTTTTATAGACTGCAAAACCAGTTTTGCAATATCTAGCATATACTTAATGTGCATCAGATTCTGAATATAAGATTTTCATGCATGTATTTATTGATAGGTAAATATTACCCTGATGTTATTCATCTGAAGTCAGAAAATAACTGTGTCTATGGCATGCATTGGGAAGGTAAAGGGTATTTGATGGAGTGACATTTTTTTCTGTCTTCCAAGTCAGAAAGGTTTATCCTAGTTTTAGTTTATAATAGTAAAGAATTAAAAGCATATGTTTTTCAATTGCATTAAGTATAACATTCTACTGTTTAAATTCTTGGTGGATAGGTCTCTTTACCTAATCCTGGCAATTTATAATTCATGATAATGCAAAATTCTGACAGGTTTTGTCTTTTAGCAATAGAAAGAGTTATTTTTAATTAACTTCAACCTAATTTCTTTATTTGTCCAAAGCTTTTTCTTTATAAGAACCAATAAATTGTCCCACTGATGCACCAGATTTGCCCTTCATGAACTTTCAAGGTTCTGATTTAGGTTTATGCAAAGGTATTGAAACTCTCACTAATCTGAGAGAATAACAAGTCATTTTGCTGCTAACATCTGTAGGAAATTATTTATGTTGCTGCTTTCTGGGAGAGAGAATATATTGCCAAGGTTAAACACTGAGGCATGGAATTTCTGAAGACAGCACTATCAACTTATTTTTTAAAAGTAAATTTTTCATTCTGGGCCAGGTGAATTACTGTGCAGCTTTAAATTCTCATTTATTTCAAAATACCTTGAAGGTATGAGAGCATTCTTTGGTATTTTTCCTTAATCTTCCCTTTCTATTCCTCATTCTTAAGTGCCTGTGCAGTGCTGTATTGTCACTCATGATTTCTACCTTGCTTTCAGAAAATGTTTGATCGGTAACTTTGCATTTCATAGGACTACTTAGAAATCTCAAACTGGGCACAGATGTTTGTGTTGTCAGCCCAAATAACCAAAGGATACATACGAATGAAAGAAAAGGAAATCAAGCCTCAGTCCCTAGTGTAGTGCTAGAGACCTCATAGCAGCCTTCCAGTATCTGAAGTTGACCTATAAGAATGCTGGGGAGTGACTCTTCTTTAGGGACTGTAGTGATAGCACAAGGGGTAATGAGTTCAGACTTAAACAGGGGAAGTTTAGATTGGATATGAGGAAGAAGTTCTTTACTGTAAGGTTGGTGAGGCACTGGAATGGGTTGGCGAGGGAAACTGTGAATGCTCCATCTCTGGCAGTGTTCAAGGCCAGGTTGGACAGAGCCTTGGGAGACTTGGTTTAGTGGGAGGTGTCCCTTCTCATGGCAGGGGGGTTGGAGCTAGGTGATCTGAAGCTCCTTTCCAACCCTAACTAGTCTCTGATTCTATGATTCTATGGACCAGTTTTAAACTTCCAGCATAGCATGACCTGCAGCTGCTTTGTGCTCCATGAACAGGGATCAGGGACCTGATGGAATTGTGACCCTGCTTGTACATTACTCCATCAACTTTTAGGCCTCTGTATTCTGTGACTGTATTCAAAGAACAAACCAGTAGTCTACCACTGGTATTTCCTTCACATAAGTGACATTTCTGATTTTATATCACACACATATTACTTTCCCTTCCACCTTGCTTAGTCCTTGTCCTAAGGACAGGTAATGTGAACTACTGAGGTTTCGACTGTGCTAATTTGATCCTAGAGAATATGTAACTGTAGCTTTTGAATTAACTTCTTTAATTTTGCTATGCCAATAGCTACACCAGTTTTGAAACCAGAGAAGAAAACTGCAGATCAAGACAAATTGGGAAAGAAAGAAGACAAATGGACAAATTGAGCTGGGTTATTAGAGGCCTGATGACATAATTTTGAAGAGTAACAAAATCTTAATTTCATGAAGTGAGAAATGATGCTGAAAGAATCTGATGAAGTATTGAAGATTGATGTTTAATAACCCATCCTATAATCTACTAACTAAGTGATTAACAGTGATAGCTCTGCAGAAGATACATTAAAACTCAGGGTAAAACATAGAGCAGATTAATTCTGAGAAGGGAAAAAAGAAAATAAGTAACATGGCTTTTGCTTCTGAGTGATGAAATAGAAATTCACACCAAACTCAGCAACTCCTCCCATACAACAGAAATAAATACAAGTAGGTAAGTAGATCAAAGGAGCAGGATTGCTTTACATGCACCCTTACAACCTGCTAAATATATACACTACAAAGCTACACTTCTCTCAATTAAAGCTCAAGTAGTAGACTGCCAGCAGCACATCGCTTCCTGACATATTGCTGTTACTGCTCTTAATTGATAGGTATCTGTCAATAAGCAGCAATGGTAGCAAGTGTCAGTTTTCTGTTAACAGTGTAACTGCAGAAATGGCACAAACTTGTTAATTCTGGCAGCACTGCACATGCTGGGAACATTTGAAACACATGATCCCATCTGTGCCCCCCTGTTAAGCAGGAATGGTATAAGACAATACTTTGATGACAGATTTTTATAAAGAATTCAGAGCCTTCAACACAGTGGTGTGAGCTGCTTAGATGATGATCCTCTTTTTGGAGTCAGCAACAGATGTGCAATGGAATAGCAGGGTTTATTTTGCCTGGTCAATTTGTACACAAAATATCTGTCTTCAGTCTTGTTTCAGAGATGCAATGATAGAGACACGCTCATTTTTTTAATCCTTGCCCTCTTTGCAGCATGAAAAAGCACGATGATTTTAAAACTAAAATGGAGAGCTGTCACAAGAAGTAACAATAGAGGTATGAAATCTCTCACACAGGCTGCCTCTCAGGTCCTTTGCTTTGCAACAGCTTATGCTATTCAACTAATTAGCAAACACACGGTCTGATTGACCATTAGAGCCACTTATTGTTTCAGTGCCTGTTCATTGCCATTATCTTTGACAATGAAATGCTCTGATTTGCTAATTTTTAAATCATGCTTTTCTCAGAAATGGAAAGAGAAAATATCTTCAGTTTGAGGTAAGCTAGCTTTCAGTTGCTATGACTTCCCTGCCTATAACTGCTTAGCATTTGTTCCTAGGCAAGGTTAAATATCGTACTCAAGATTTAGCCAGTGGAGCTAAGGCTACACAGCACCTTGTGGAAGCAGGCTAATAATATATAGTATTTAGTAACATATTGTGATCATGTGTTTATATGAATCTTCCCAGGGTCCCTCTTATCCCATTGTGACAGAAGGGAGGCTGCTGCGGATCTGTGTTCTCTATGTGCCAGCAATGAGGTCAAGTATGTATTCCCACCTGGTGCATGTGCACACACACATGTACACACGTGCACACATACACATGCACATATGGTCAAACACACAGATGAGCACAGAAAGAGGTTAGTGCCTTTATCAGCACCCACATATACACCCACAGTGCTCACACAGACATGAGTATCACAGATGGCCTCATCCCATTCCTCCTACCAGGGTGGTTTGGGATTGGAGTCAGGATATATGCTTACTCTTGATTCACAAGCACACATCTGTGGGTTCCTTGAATACTAACACAGATATAAGATCCATCCAATATCTGTGGCCCATTCCCACGCACAGACTGAGGCTTTGGATGTTCTCTTCCTACTCACCGGCTGGTCCAACCTTAGTTTCATGAGCAGTTTGCATACACAGGCTCAGGCACTGTATGAAAGTACTTGCATGCAGAAAGTAGATAGAATAGATTTAATAAGATTTTATGACAAGCTGTGGTAATCAACCACAAGGTTTGACCGGCTTTTGGCTACTTGCCCTTTTTATTCCCTTTTTCTCCCTGACCCAGCTTGATCCCTCTCTTCCCCCACTTTTGATCCTTCCCCTAAATGTTTTGCCCACTCTCCCAGTCCTCTGAAGACACCCTGTAGTTTTATACTGTCTTCAAATTCTCTCTGCTACACCTCTTCCACCTGCATCCCACAATCAGTCCTTTACCCTTTGAAAAATAATCCCACTTAGTTTGTGTAGCAATCCAGGAAGAGAACATCTTTCCGTGAAACATCTTGGCAGGTGGGACAAGGGGCAGTGATAAAATTGTTTTTCTTGATATGCTCTGTATTCACTGATCAGGTTACTTGTTGAGTGCCTTGGTCTGCCATAGTTCCTTGGATGCTTGCTGAGTGTTTGTTTCCACTGTTATTAGCTTTTTAATTACATTATCTAGTAAAAACAGGTAGTCTTATCTATCACCATAGAACCATAGAATAGTTTGGGTTGGAAGGGACCTTAAAAATCATCTAGTTTCAATGCCCCTTCCGTTGGACCAGATTGCTCAAAGCCCCATCCAACCTTGAACACTTCCAGGAATGGGGCATCCACATGGAGATGAATTCTTCTAAAAATAAAAAAAATTAAAAAAAAGAAAGAAAATTGTTTATGCCTCTTCTAAAATTTTTCAGGAGTCTGCTGAAGTATAGTAAAAATGCAAGTCTGTGACTGCACAAGTTCAGCATCTAAAAGATGAAAAACGTATAAATTTAGAGTCAAGCAGAAGATAGCAGCACAAATGACTGCCATATATCAAATCACTCTTCTCATGGCCAGTGTACATCACCTTGAAGATCTCTTTCCCTTACACACTAATTATGCAATAACAGAAAACTTTGGTTAGGGTGTGTCATGGTGTCCTGGGTTCAGCAGTAGCCATCATTTTTTCTCCTTCTTAGTAGCTGGTGCAGTGCTGTGTTTCTAACTTTCAGTCTGGGAACAGCGCTGATAATACCGATGTTTGTAGCT
>WYDI02007355.1:0-14234 GCA_009867235.2 Psittacus erithacus
CCCTGCCATGGGCAGGGACACCTCACACTAAACCATGTCACCCAAGGCTCTGTCCAACTTGGCCTTGAACACTGCCACGGATGGAGCATTCACAACTTCCTTGGGTAACCCATTCCAGTGCCTCACCACCCTTACAGAAAAGAACTTCCTTACTTATAATCTAAACTTCCCCTGTTTAAGTTTTAACCCTTTACCCCTGGTCCTATCATTACAGTCCCTAATGAAGAGTCCTTCCTTGCATTAGTAAGTGATGAAACAGGAATTAAGAGAATCTACAAAACTGGTCTCTTACCTTTTAAGAATTCCTATTTAAAAGTTTTGACCAAACGCACTGTCTCTTAGGTAGGTAACAGTTCAGATTAATAGCAGCAACTAGTTCTGACAGAATAAACTGTTGCAGACAGAGGTATTATTACTTCTACCAAGAGACTCTCTGTCCAGAGTACTGCTTTAACTGATTATGTTAGTGCATTAAATATTCCAGATCATAAACTGAAACAGCCAATGATCAGACACACTTTCTAAGCCACTTTTGCTCAGAAGAATTGTTAGGATTTGTAATTAAAGGGCAAATGTTTTTACAGCACCAGGGTTTGCCTATCAGACATGATACAGGGGACACTACCAGAAGTAAAACCAGTTAACCACTAATTCTTAAGGAATCACAGCCAGATCTAATGCCTTTATACCTTAATTTGACATGAACCTATTATTCATCCTAGACAGCTATGCTGAATACTGTATCCACTGAACACACAGCAGCATCCATTTTCACACGCAACACTGAGCTAGCCTAAAAGGTTTTTCTTCCTCCAGAAGTGATTGGCCAGACTTCATGTTTTAATACTGTTGCATTTTGATCCAATTTGGATTATACACTCTAAGAGCATACTAAACAGAAAATATTCCAGCCTACATGGGTGCTAAATGATTGCTGAACAGACATCAATCATGTCTAAATCAGAAATCAGGCAAGGTCTCAGTAATTCAGTTCCACACTATCAGCCGACTGACAACAGATGACACTAAAAAGTAAAATCTACCTGTTCATGCAGCTTCACACAAACTCAAGCTTAACATGTTGGATCATCTAGTCATGGAATTCTGAAAGCAAGTTTGGACAGATAAAAATACCCCACAACATGCTTCACTTCACTAGTGACACTAAGTTTGTATTAGAGTAACGTATTAAGTCCAACGATAAAGCAATCCAAAGGTTTAGTAATAGGATTCAGGCTACTTCCATCACTAGATCATTGTTCCAAAAGATAACCAGCCGAGCAAGGAATAAAAGCCATCACCATCCAATCTGCACTTAGTTGCCAGCTCTGAATTAAAGCATTTTCAATTACTGCAAGAGCTCCAACACCAACACCTGTATTAAAATCCTCAGGACATGTTGTTGAAAGAATGCGCAGTAAATGACTGTTTTCCTTCTAGAGCTGTAAGCACCAGATACTGCATTTCAGTTCAACAGATGCCAGCTTGGTAGTTTTACTTCTACACAGGATCTAAAGACCTGTGATAATAGAACACACCCCTCACAATAATAAATATGAATTCTCAAAGTTAAGGTTGTACTCCATCACGAAGATAGGAGAGGATAAAAAGATGAGTATATCATCCAAAAAAATTACTGCTATAGTTAAAAAACAAAAAACAACCAAACAACAACAAAAAAATAACACACACACACAAAAAACCCACTGAAATTTAAATAAGCGGGGCTTAACATCATAAGCATGACTGACTTCTCTAGAATCTGAATACAGGATATTGTCCTAGGCAAGATCAAGTAAGTGTTCTGTCAAACCCAAAGCAGTGAAGCTTAACTCCTAAATAAGTTTTCATATAAGATTAACAGGCATTATTTTTCAGTGCACATTGAGTTTACATCATCTTCACATAGCAATGCATAAAAAAAAGTATCAAAATCAGTATTAATGAGTTCCAGAAGTTCTGCACCTTAACATAGATTTTTGACAACATGCTGAAGCAGTTCATGATTAGAATCATGAAAAAACAAGCAAAAATAGTCTTCTGATCAAGTTTGATGTGTGTGGTTTTTTTTAAGTTAATCAAATAAATACTGCTTTCTAGTTACTTAAAAAGACACATTAACATCCACAGAACGGCTCTGTAAACTAATTATATACAATTGCAATATTCAGCTTCACTGCATTACTTCCATTAAAATTTACTAATATTGATATTGCACTTTTATCACTTAAATCATCTACAAAAGTTATGCTATTTTCTCCAGAGTTTACCAGTAATTACTTTTGAAAATGCTTTATTTAATACAGTCTCGTAACTTGTTACAAGAGAACTAAAGACTATTACTACCTCCAAGATAAGTTTAAGCAATAGATAATAAATGCTTCAAGACAGGCCAAATTCAAGTTTTTTAAATCATTTTAAGTAACTCTTCTTTGGCTAAATAGATGGATAATATTGTTATTGGAGTTATTGAGGAGTCAACAATCCAAGAAATATAGATTTTCCCAAATGCCTCACATGAATACAAAGGTTCCTGTGAAATTTTATGCAGGGACATACAAAAAAGTGCGTATCTCACCACACAGGAACTCTACTGATCAATCTTCTTATGTAAGGACTTGAAACCACTTCCTCCCAATTGCACTACCTGAATCAAGTACTGGAAGTGTTTTGCACAAACAAAAATCCTTTTCAAACATTTACTACCTATGGTATTTGCATTTGTAGCATCATTAACAAATCAGTTTAGAAGAGGTATGCTGATGGTAACTGTTCTATGGACAGCTCTCTATCTTTTGTCTCAAATGGCTTTCCAGCTTGTCTTTCCTCCTTGTAGCTAATCTCCAATTTATATACCACAAATGTGTTAAAAAGCACGTTTATAAATGACTGGAATTTGGGGAAAGAAACTATCAGTCATTCAACAATAATTATTAAGACTTGATCTTAGCTCATAACAAACTTTGAGCATATTGACTCCATAATTAGATACACTTTAGAATATTCTTTGAAATTTTGCTGGAAGTATGACAGACAAATCCCCAGAATACCTTTCCAGTGATGTTTTGGTCTGTTCAGCTTATTAGCTACTGCATGCAATTACTCCATTTCATTTTCAGAGCGTAGCTGAAGGCTAAGTAAAATGACTTCACTGTTTCCCTTTTGGTCTGTACCCAGTGGGGAAGGCCACAATATACATAAGCAAGGACAAAAATCTAGACCATACTCTAATTCTTTTTGCAGCAAGAAAGTTGTATATTTTTTTTCCTTAGTTTTTGAGAAATGCAACAACCCTTGGCTTATTATGTATCTGTACTGAACTACATAATTACACTGCACATAAGAGACTAAAACAGACCATAAAAACAGGCAAAGTGCTGAAAAGCACCAAAACCCAAGTCCCTCAAGCTACTCCAAAGCCATATGCATGAGTATACAAGACCATATTTCTGAGAATTAAGACAAGAATTTTAACTCGTTCAATAGCACTTATAAATACTAACTGCTTTCCAAGCCAGAAAGGAGCACAGATACAAGTCCCTTAAGCTTTTATTGAAACTATTGTTTCTCTCAAACTATGGCATGCGAGTGCAGAATTTGCCATTGGTGTTCACAATCAACACAGGCTTCAGCATCAATCTGCAGTAAAAAAAGCCAGTAGAATATCCAGCATCTAATAAATATTTCAAAGTCTTTTTAATGAGCTGTGCGGATTTGTACCTACCCCTCCTCATAACAAGCTGAAGCAGAAAAACATCTAAATGTTCAAAACTGCTGAAACTGCAACTTGGAAGAAAAACAACTGTTGTATAACTGACTGGTCAGTTATTGGCACTTACTAATCCCAGCTAATGCTTTTGTCCTAGTAACAGAAGATCTGTCTACACAAATGAGAACTACCTCTTTCCACAGAATTGTGTTGGCTCATAAATGCAACATTCAAGGTGGAGCTTTTGCAGGAGATGAAACTAAGAATAATTTAATGCAAACCTTCAGCTTCAGAAGTGTGCAAATTACATAGAAAGAAGCAACTGTTCACACTTTTCTCTGGACACATATTCAGAAGCCCAAACAAACATGAAAAAAGCCATTAAAAAAATTAATAAAAAGTATTAAGAACACTTGGCCAGGGATGGCTATGAAGAGAAATTAGTGTGACTTAAGCAATACAATTTTATACACTCCCTAGCTTTTCGTATCGTTCCAAAATTTTTTCTTCTGACCTTTTATTTACATATTTAAAATGCCTTTCAACCTCATAAAAATATTTGAACTTGAGAACCCTGTATTTGAGTCCACTATGTTTTGCTTAAACTTGAACACAGTATTTGACCTGCAAGTCCTAGTATTTTAACAGCTAAGAACATGCTCCATCAGAACAAGCATACAGGCATTGTTTGTTGTATTGTGAAATGTCCAGGAGATTTCTCGTTTATGAATTTCGACACTGCTGCAAGATTCATTCATTCAGTATTTTTACTTATGTGGCCTGCATGACTCACCAATTCCACAGTACCCATCAACATTCAATGCATAACCTTCACAACTACCACTACTTTCCACATATTATTCCAAATGGAGGCACAATACCACAATACAGACCACTGAGGAACTGTTCTCTTCAGATATTTAGAAAGCATAGCTCATCTTCTGTATGCCTTCTTGTTGAAAGAAAAATCAACTAATTGAACTGGAAGACAAGAGCTAGGCTTAAAAAAACACGGATTTAGTAAAGATAAAACTTACATAAGAGGGAAAACTGAGGTTAGAATTAGGGAGGTGAGAAGAAAAGGAGCAGTGCTAGAAGTAAGTATTTTCCTCACACCACTGAATTATCTGCTCATTACTCATAATCTATTCCTAACTTTGTACTAATCATAATTGGTAATACATGTGCTAAAGACTACAAACTCAGACAAAACTGGATATAATCACATAAGAAATAAAATTTACTTTCAATTTAGGGAATGGAATATGTTAATAAGACTTTCTGCAACAGCGAAAAAAATAAATTCGATGTTTTATTCTGATTATTCTTTACTTTTTGCAGCAAACACCTATTAGACACAGCACAAGTCCGCAAAATAACAGCCTGAACAGAAACAAATAAGCAAGTACTTATTTTTTATAAGCATTAAAAGTCAAACATGAGGCACATACTTAGGAAATCTCTTAAAGACACAAGTTTGAGAGCACAAAAGCTAACTAAATAAAAAAAAAAACAACCAAACAACAAAAACACCCCACCAAATGAACAAAAAAAACCAAAAAAAACCCCCCAAAAACAAAACAAAACCACCAACACCCTGAAGGTATAGGCCTGACACCAACATATCAACATCTCAAAGATATTGCTACATTTAGCAGTTCCAGATTTGTGATCAGTCTTATCCTGAAGGCTATTTACATATCAGATGAAAGTGGCTTCAGAAGAAGTTGTATCTCTAGCCTCAGAGAAAGGACAGATTTGAGAATTCTGGGATGTTCATTCCACTACAATGCCACCGCAAAGGATTAGAGGCAAGTCTGTTACTCTATACTGTTCCTATAAACTACTTACAAAAAGATGCATAAACTATTAGTATTTGTGAACAATTCTTTGCTACATATCCTCAGACTCTTCCGGATCAGACTGGAGAAATTAATTTGCCATCCTGAAACGCTGTTTTTCCATTAACCTAATATTTGTTTTTGTACCTGCTACTGAAAAGTAGCTGCTGTGTTCTTCTGAAAGTTATGTAGCACATTCATGGCATTTTAGTTAAGAATAACTCTAACATGAATGTGGAATGTGCTAACAGCAGGTTACAGTAGTAAGCAACTGTTTTGTTTCACAAAAGAAATGCTTAGGTCATCATGTCAAAATATGCAAAATGCATACATACAAAATCAAACACCAAGTTTAAGTAGAACTAAGCAGTAAAACAAAAATATCTTTAGCAGTCACACTCCAGCACACTCAACAGTAACGAAGAGGAAAATAACAGAAAGCCTAGAATACTCCAGATAAGGAAAAACCCACATGCTACAAGTACTGGTATAACACTGAAATATGCAAGGGGCTTCAAACAGGACAAAACTCAGTCCATCATCTCCCAGGTCACTGCTAACCTGATACCCCTTGGACAAACTACTGAGGCATGCTTACACTGCAATGTAATCCATGCAGGCTTTCAGGCTTCCTTTCACTTAAAAGCAAGAAAACTGTTTCCTAACCAGAGGTAATTCAGATATCAATGTAGTCATAATAATGACATGCACTTCAGCATTCAATCTAATGAGACAAGGTCAATTCCAATGTATCCAAGGTATGTTTAATCTATAACTCAAGTAATCTACCCATATACAATGATCATTTCAGTGTTTGTTTTCATTATTTTGTTCCTAAAGAAGTAGAAGTCATTCCACTCAAAAGAACAGAGATTACCCCTCAAAAGTTAAAAAACTATTTATTTCTACATTCTAACAATTCTTCCCACAGACAGAGTTAAGACTCTTCTCTTTTTCACACTATACCCCTGACTGCTATTTCAAAAAGGTATTTCTAAACAGTGTTCTTGTGTTAGCCTCTCCAATTAGTTTTGCAGTAGTCATGTTTTATGGATTTCTCGAGACATGCATTCAAGCACCACTGTCTCCCAAAGAACTGCAAGACTGTAGTATTACAATTTTGGTGAAGGATGTACGTATGCTGTTTTGTAGCAGAGTTACTGAAGGTCCTCTAGGGATTTGGTTTTGTTTCAGCTGCTTGTTTTATTATGTAAAAACCAAGACTTCACACCATAAATGCTTACTATGCAAGCACAGCATATATATACACTAAAAAACACATATGTTTTACAATCTACCATAACTCCAACCCCCAAGGCCTCTCAGCAAGAAAAATTTGGTGCTTCCAGTTTGGTTGACTGTCCTATCTTCTCAAAGTATTAGGCTAGCTGATTTACCAAACATCACTGTAAGCAGCAGTATGTTGAGGAAGCAATAGTGTAGGAGAATACAGCAGCTCATTAAGTGAGGAATTTCCAGTTAAGGTATAAGAGATGAAGTTACTTTAGAACAAACATTTACTATAACCTCTTCCTTACAAATCCAAGTTTATCTTCCTAAAAACTTTGTGCCCAGTGACTGAATGGGAATTATACTTGGCCTGAGAAATCTGCTGCTGACTGGAAACATTACATGTACATGTTGATAGAAAAGTCTTTAAAACAGTTGTACAGTTTACCTTGTTCCACTGAGGGAGAAGAATAAAGAAAAGGAAAAAGAGCAAACACCATTTGCATTAAGAAGTTCTGTAGGCTTAATATACCCTGCTCTTCTTCCAACTAGTACATTTCAACCCCTACTCCCTCCCTTGAGCCAAGGAAATTTCTCTAATCTGCATGGATCCTCTTCACCCATTTAACTGCACATTTGATTCATCTGTTCCCATGAAAGCTTCTGCTTTCTTCAGGAATTTTAAAAATTTGAGTGGATGTATGTGGGAAGAGTGCAGAATTCCTTCAATTCCTGCAAAGGCACCTCCGAATCAACATATGCTGGCTGTGTTCAAAAGGAAAACATCAAAGGCAAACAGTAAAAGCTATTTTTTAATCTAGTCATCATAAAAATAGATGACACCATACATTAACTGCTAGCATAACACACTAACTACAATACTTCTGTAGAAATTAATATTTACCATACAGAAAAAGTGGCCTTTACATTTCTCTACTTAAAATCATGTCTAGCAAGATGTTTGTCACAAAAAACAAAGTAGTTTTACAGAACTATTCAAACTATAAAATAATCTTTCACACTTTTATCAAGTAGAAACCAACAATGTCTTCCAAATGCACAGTCTGGCAGGACTAAAATATTTTGCTAAACAACAAAGCAGTATCATTTGACATTTATCTGTTTCATTGCCACCCCTCAGAACTACTGTTTCTGTGAAAGATCCTTTCTGAAGAAAGTATCTTAAGAGAATGCAGGACCTCTTTACACAGAAATGTATGAAATGCAAATGGAGACTCTTCCTTCTACCTCTGTATTCCTTCTTTGTCCAAGAACTGTTGAAGTGGCAGAAACTTTCCCTATTTAAAGACAATAATCCTCTCTTTTCAATTACATGGCTTTCACATTATAGGTTAAGTTTCACCTGCTGTTTGAATGAAAGTCTGACAGATACCTTCCTCTTGGTACCTACTAACTAAATCCAAGATAAAAAAAAGAAATAATAATGACTCCAAAGACAGGACATCCACAGCTTATTACACACAACTGAAGAAAAGCAAAGACTGATTTATAGCCTCACTGATGACATCCATTTATACTATTAAAGCACCTCAGGTCATCTAGTTAGCATTTCAAGCCCTGCCATTCAGATACAAAACAAAATCAGAGGTCAAACCCTTTAGCTTGTAATTGGCAGCAAAATTGCAAGATTATGGTTAAAAGCTGTATTGTTTCCAACCAACTAATGAGGAAATAAGACATAAAACAAATGAGAAGCTGGAAATCAAAAGTTTCAGGAAGACAGACAAGAAAGAATTTTATGAAGATGCAGACTCCCACATCACAGGGAGAGGAAATTTCCACTACTGCAAAGTTTATATAAGTAAAATTCCTGAACATTAAATCATACTTAGAACAGGAAAGCAGCAGGGAGCAGAAGCCATGTAACTGATAAGGAAGACAGTCAAAAAAGAACATGCAGCATGGAACAGATACTTTTCCAAAAACTGTAACTGTCAAAACACGATTTGCCTTCACATATTTTATTAATTTAGGAACCAAGACTGCAAGTTCTGAGGTTTCTCCTACAGTTAGGATTTACAGAGTTCTCTTGCCCCTTCCCAATGCATATTTCCTGTTGGGTAGTAAAACATGAGTTCACTTTTGTACTCTTTTCTTTGCTTAAGGTACTTCCCTCTGCTTCAGTAGTTTCGCAAAACACACCAGAATCTACCCATACCCCCAATAAAGCTTAACAAAAATTAGCCAAAAAAAATTTAACAAACTATTAGGAAGGAAGAGGGTCAGTCAAAACTTGCCCATATAAGCTTTGTTTCCACAGGAAACCAGGCTAAACGTCTACTAGCCCACAATCTGTCATGAAAACATACTGGTCTGAAAAGAAAATATTAGAGTTCTTGCGCTGCTGGCAAGTAGGATGCTTAACTGCTGATGATAGAAAGCATATTTGCAAGTGGGAGAGGGAAGAATGAACAAGATTAGGTCACAGATGAGGAGAAAGTTCCCATAGTTTACTCATTTTCTACATTAGAAGCAGCACTTAAATGTATATATTGTTCAAGGATTCTAGGATTATTTTACTTCAATTATCTAACCACAGTGTCTCTCTTTTAAGGATTTCTACCTCACTAGTGAAGTTAGATAATGCCCTTCAGCCTCTTTACTATAGCATCATTCAGGCTGGCTCAAGCTTCTTTCAGCAGCAGACGGAACTATTTGACTTTGCACTGAAGTGGACGAAGAGTGATCAAATCTATCTGCTACAAGTTGCAGTACCACTCAGAAAGACTGGGAAAGTAAAAAAACCTTTGTGATCAGCACTGCAGTTTATATCTTGCAGATATATAAACTGACTCAAGATGGTTACTGCCAAAGTTTTTGCCTCAGCAACAGATACACAAGGATTCATTAATCACTAGTGCACAGCAAGTTCTCTAGATATATATGGAATTCCTGTAAAAGCCATAATAAGAATCCAAACCTGCTGTTGAAACACTCTGGAGGCCCCCAAAGCATCCAACTTTATTACAGACATAGGTACAAGACCCTTAAACTGCTGAATTCTATTTTTCCCAGTTGTTACTTCTAGCACTTTAGAGACAGAGCAGAACATGTGAGTGCACAGCCACTGTGATGCAAAGTCCAGTAGTTTATCTGAAACTGTCAGAGAAGGCTATTCCAGCTAAGCTGTTGGACTTTGTACTAAAGCAGTAGAAGTACTTGCACATGTTTCTTTTTACCAAGAATGCTACAAGCTTGGGTAATTTCAAAGTTGACAAGTGGAGTAGGAAGAACTTAAGTCACCACAGCAAGATGTCAGCACATGTCAAGCTCTCAAATACAGTAATTCGCTTGTTCAGAGATCCAAGTAATTATAGCTAAATTACATGTAAATCTCTGCTCTGATGTAACAGATTCTAGGTAATATTCCTGAACGCTAAGGGTTCACTGAAGCAGAACCTTGGCCTTATGTACATGCACTTTCCCCAGAAACCTCATTGACAACTGAAGGCAAATGAGTACAGAATCCAACCTCCACACACAGTGTACCTCAAGACTTTTTAGCCATTACACAGGTGTCTACTGGGCCTGTAGCACTCGACCTAACTAGACATCAAAATACTTCACAGAAGGTTAATGAATTAAGCCTCAACACATCCTGTGGCTTAGCATCACCCTATTAAGGATGAGCCCTGAGGCAGAGCGAGGAAGGATAACCATACCGAGGCCACACATACGCACATACACATAAGATCAACGATGCAGACTAGGATTAGGGCTGTGAATCCACAAAATTTCACGTACTGACATACAGCAACTTCACCTGCATGCACAAGGGTCGACATGGGAGCAGGAGGGGTGCAGGGAAATGAGTGAGAAAAGGAATCACAGAATATCAGGTTGGAAAGGACCTCAAGGATCATATGGTCCAACATTTCTAAGCAAAGCATGACCTAGAGTAGGCATCCCAGCACCCTGTACAGACAAATCTTAGAAATGTCCAAAAGGAAGAAGCCCAGGAACCGAGAGGACCGCGAGGGGGACAGAAAGCACGCTCAACCGCCTGGATCCTCACCACAGCGCAAAGCTCAAAGATTGCCTACCCCCAATCAGGCTGGATGGGGCTACCACTCCCCAGCCCCATTCAGCCAGGCCCCGACCGGAGGGCCCCGAGAACTCCCATCTACACGTTTCTCCCTCTTTAGCCCCCAGCGCCGCTCCTCAGACCCTCAGTCGCCTGCTCCTACCTTGGCCACGTAGTCCTTCACCTCATCCAAGTCTCCGTTTTTGAGGGCCCACATGAACTCCTTATCAGACATCGCGGTAGCTAGGCAGAGACGAGGGCGGGCGGGGGGAACGAGGCGGCTAGGGGCCGGCGGCACCTCCAGAGAGCGAGAGCGGAGACCGCTCACTCGCTACCTGCCAGCGTTTGGACGGCGCTGAGCACGGCGGGAACAAGTCGCGAGCAGCGGGAAACACGGGAACGGTCCGACTACCTCAAGACGGGAAAAGCGGTTTACTTGAGCACAACACTTCCGCTTCCGGTTCCCATTCCGATTCCCCTGCCCACCCCACCAAGGCACCCGGGCGGGAGAGAAAGGGACGTGGAGCGCATGCGCAATCCGCAGGCTTCCCCCGCGTCCGTTTTACGCATGCGCTGGCTCCAAGCGTCTATGCGTTCCTGGGGATACCGAAGGGTTAGGGAGGCTAGAGCGCATGCGCTCTGCACTCCCGCGACCTCGCCCTGCCGGCGGCCCCACCTCCTGCTGCCGGGGGTTGCCATGGTGACGCGGCCTACGCTAGGCGCCGCCAACCGGCTCCGTCGGAGGAGCCCCTGAGCCTGCCGCTGGCTGCGGGGATCCCTGCGGTGCCCGGCACCCTGCGCCAGACGTTGCGTCTCTGCCTAGAGCGCTGCAGCATGCCGGGGGAGCCGCGGGCCGCGCTGCGCTCCTGGGGGCGGCAGAACCGCTGGCTTCTGTCTCCAGACCGGTTGAGGAAGTGCGTGTTTAAGTGTGTTCCCGCTGAGGGAACCGAGCGGCTAAATAGCTGTTCTACAAGCCCCGAGGCACAGAACATGCTGTGAATAATTATCATAATGCTTCCAAAACATAAGCGGGGAGATAAAAAGGAAGTATATGATAATTAATTGGTATGTTGGAACTTGATGGTTGCGTCTGTCTTTTGAAACCACGTGTTTTGCATACGGAACATGCAGCCTGTTGTGTGAGTCATGCTTGACTGCTAACAGGCAGCCGCTCTTCCTAACCCTGTCTGGCAAGCAGTACCCCAAACATTCTTGGCGCTAGAGCGGCTCTGCTATGGCTGTACCCAGTCTGGGAACAGCATGAAAATGTATCGAAACTGTTTAAGGGCAGCAATGCTCTTTCCTGCAAGAAGGAGGGGGCAGGCCATCACACAGGCCAAGAAAACTTTTAAGTGGGAGGGTGCTGTACAACTCGCGATTTTCCAGTGTTTTCTTCATATTTCTGAACCACAGAAATGTTAAATATGTAGGGCTTTGCAGATTTTTGTCAGGGATTAAATGGTATTTAACTGAGATAGCTACACTGTTCCTTGCAAGGAAATAAAAATCTATGACCTTTCAAGCTGGATTAGTTACTGATTTCACTTATAAATTTAGAAGTTTTGGAACATGTGATACTGTCCTTGTTCCTTTTCCTAATGTCATAAAAGAAACCAAAAACTCTGAAAGGCAACTGGCAGTGCCCTTGCATTGTTTTATAAATGCTCCCAGCACTGGCATAAATATGACTTTTCAAGTACTCAACTTTCAGTCTGCAGAAATGATAAGTGAGTTTGGATCATTTTAATAAGCTAAATCCAATTTTTTTTTATTTTTTTTTTTTTGGAGTGGGGAGACTAAATAATCCTGAGTTGATAACTCTGGTGAAAACATATTTAAAATTCTGGATACTGACTTAGATATTTGAATATGCGTCAATTTTTTAAAACATTGCTGGACAATTCTCTTGCCATGTTTGTACTCACTAGCCCATGAATCCAATCTTGTAATTTTACCAACAAATTGCCTATATTATCCTTACTCCTCTCTCATCACTGAAGCGGAAAAGCTTTCACATTCCCCTCTTTCTCTACAAGTTCTGTTACCTAAAATACATGTTGTAATCAGACATTTCTCCCCTTCTACCTGATACATGCCTGTTTTAGAGGTAAACTTCTCATTTAGCTTCAGGCCTAAATTCTATATGGCTTCTGTCTCCTCAGTGACTAATACTGGATGTCTCAGGCATGCATCCAGAAATAAAACTCCATACCTGATGCCATCTTCTAAATATGGAATGCTGTCGTATGTGCCTTAAAAGCTGCATGCACTGCCTTAATCCTCTTTTACTTTTTTCCAGCTTAGTTCCAACTCCTATAAATCTGTTTGTATGTAAGAATTTTGGTTCTTAGACCAGTTCTTAATCAGAAAAAAAAAAATGTGAAAGAAATGCAGTGAATAAACATTTAGCAAAGTAATTTCTTAAATGTATTTTTCTCTCTGGAAACCACTATAGAGTTACAGATACTTGAAAAGAAATGCAGTACTAAACAAAATCTGTGAGACCTGGGCTTGATTATAGTCCTTAAAGTAGGAACTGCTTTTACACATCTTTCTTTCATGAAAAACAGCAAGGTGCTTGGTGACAGCCAGCATGGCTTCACTAAGGGGAAATCCTGCCTGACCAATTTGGTGGCCTTCTATGATAGGGCTACGGAACTGATGGACAGGGGTAGAGCAGTTGATGTCATCTACCTGGACTTGTGCAAAGCGTTCGACACTGTCCCACATGATAGCCTTGTCTCTAAATTGGAGAGACATCAATTTGATGGGCGGACCACTCGGTGGGTAAAGAACTGGCTGGATGGCCACATGCAAAGAGTTGGTGCGATCAATGGCTCAGTGTCCAGCTGGAGACCAGTAACGAGCGGTGTCCCTCAGGGATCGGTGTTGGGACTGGTCTTGTTCAACATCTTTGTTGGTGACATGGACAGTGGGATTGAGCGCGCCCTTAGCAGGTTTGCCAATGACACCAAGCTGTGTGGTTTGGTTGATAGGCTGGAGGGAAGGAACGCTATCTAGAGGTACCTTGACACGCTTGTGAGGTGGCTGATGCCGAGCTTATGAAGTTTAACCATGCCAAGTACAAGGTCCTACACCTGGGTCGGAGCTATCCCAGGCACAGGTACAGGTTGGGCAGAGAAGAGATTCAGAGGAGCCCTGTGGAGAAGGACTTGGGGGTGTTGGTCGATGAGAAAATGAACATGAGCAGGCAGTGTGCGCTTGCAGCACAGAAAGCCGACCGTATCCTGGGCTGCATCAACAGGGGCGTGACCAGCAGGTTCAAACAGGTGATCCTGCCCCTCTAGTGTGCTCTCGTGAGACCTCACTTGGGAGTATTGTGTACAGTTCTGGTGTCCTCAACATAAAAAGGACATGGAGCTGTTGGAACAAGTCCAGAGGAGGGCCA
>WYDI02007357.1:0-41938 GCA_009867235.2 Psittacus erithacus
ATCCCTCCGGGAGCCGAGGGAGGAGGTGGGGGGGCAGTGAGTGGGCTGTGTGGCAGGCCTAAACCACGACACACAGGAAGAATGGCTTTTAGGAAAAGACTTGGAGGATGCGTAATGTTAGCTGGCGGCAAAAGGGTGTGGAAGGATAGCACATCTAAATCCTTGGTGGAAGACAGGTTCACTTTGCATTCGGTACTTTTCTTCTTCTTTCCCTACCCATGTGGCATGGGAAGTCTATTGTCACTGATGTATAAAAGCATTCCAAATTAAATTTCATTATGAGCAAATGGGAAAAACACAGATGTGAATACATGCGCTAATTAAATGAACAGTCCAGCTACATTCTGGCACTGGTGCTTCTGAAGATTAGAGTACAAAAAATATTTCTTCAAAGTTATGTATTTCTATATGGAAATCTTTCCTGTTTGGCATTATGGTAGGATGAGTTTATTATTCAGATTCCAACAAATGCTGTTTTCCAGATGTGACTTCACTAGTCACTCCAAGCTATTAAACTCCCAGTGCCCTCTGACTTGACGCATATTTGACATATAAACACCATTACACAAATAAAATAGAAATTCCTCAGAAAACTGATCTAATAACATTGGAGTGATAAACCTTTAATGTTTGTTGAGAATAATATGAATTATCAACAGCAAATAACAGACTTGGAAACTGTGTTAGCAGGACAATGCCTGTGGTGTAAAGGAACACAAACAACTACAGCAAACGAAATACCGTGGCTGGAATTTGATTTGGAGAACTGTTCTGACGGGTAACTATATAAGGCTTTTCATGTGCATTATTTTTACATGACTGATGGTCACATCTCCTTGTTTTGAATAATTGGTAATTAAAGAAAGGCCTTCAAAATAGCTGATACAATTTACTGGCTTAGGTTGGATTCTGTTGGTTTCAGTCATGAACACAAGATTGTGAGGGCTTTCTTCCTATGGCTCACTCAGGGAAAATGGGGAACTGATTTAGCACTTTCAGCTTGCTTTTTTCCTGTTCTGCTTACACCTTTGTATGAAATGAGTAATGCATTTGTTTCTTCTGCCTGACTTTGCTGAATGATTTACATTCAGGAAAAATGGTTCCCCATGGAAATAACAGTTATTAATTTCCAGTACCATGGCTAAAATAGCTTTGATACCATCATGATAAAGAGTAGTGTGGTTAGAATCACTGCGGTATAGCATTCACTATGACTTTTTTAAATGTTAATTTGGTCTCTTAATTTGACCTCCTGTTAGGCACTTTACGAAACGAAGATAAAAATGGAAAGGGTAATGCATTAATGCTTAATCCACTTAATGAAATAGGATTTCCTTTGTGATTCCATATAAATTAGGGTTTAACTGCAACTTTTTATATTTTACTTGACATAATAATAGAGATGAAATTAATTCTCAGCTGTAAATCCTTGAGGTTAATTTCGAAATGGTCACTTTACCCCTGTGGATTACAACATTTTACCATTTTCCAGGAGATACAGATTGTATTTTTACTTTGTGCTGTTTTCTACTTACTGCAGTTGTTTCCCTCCTGTGTCTGATACCCTACAGATGTGAAGAATGCTGTGGATTAATATATGCCAGGGGTAAGGTTAATAATGGTACACACTCCTCACACAGGACTGTTTTGAGGTGAGTTGCACAGGTCACTATGTTATTTCACTTCTTTTATTTTCCTAACTGATTAAAAAATGGAAAGAGAAGAGAAGGTTTGGGTTCTGCAGTTCTTTCCCTTCCAGCCCCACAGAGAATAAATAATTCACACCTGAATATCTCTTAGTCTTCACTTACTATAAGACATCCAGGTTTGAAGGCTATGCCCTGTAGGTATTAGCCATTGCCCCCTCAAGTGACTCTCTCCATGGTGCCTGTATGATTACTGGCATTGCTACTGACACATTGTGGTTTGAACCAATGATGTCAAAAGTGTGAATGGCTACAGCTTGAGCTAAACCTCCCTCACCCTGGGTGGTCATTGATTCTGTGGAGTCTGCTTAGGAGAAAGACCAGTAGCACACACACTACCAAGACTTCATATTCAAGGACCTGTAGAGCACTAAACAGCGTTAATCTTTCCTCATCAAATCCATGCATTACAGAGCAAAACAAAGACAGCAAATTGGTATCAGGGCAGACAGACTTTACAGGTCAGGTGTGCCATTCAAAAGGAATCAAAGGTACTTGACGTATCTGTTTGACTGCTGTATCACATGTGTTTTGCTGATGAGTTCATGAAGACTTGGTGGAGTCAATTACACTGTGGGCTGATTAAGATTTCTTCACAACTGTTCTGCACTCTTGCAGCCGCTGTGGAAACACTGGAATTACTCCTCATTTGTAGGCATGTGAGGTCAGAATTAGCTCACTCTACCATCACTGGCTACAGGCAGCTGCTTTTAACACAAACATTCTTCCCCCTTCTGCCAGTAGGCTTGACTTGTACCAACTCTGTATACGGTTTTGGTTGAGTAATAAATCCCCAGTTACTTAGTACAGTGTTCTGCCTCTTCTTTTACATCAGCAGGATTTTTCCATTAATGTACAACCTTGTATTCACTTGGGACCAAGTAATATTCCATGTGTACTGATTTTAATCCATTAAAATATTACACATTTTATATTTTTAATAGCAACCACAGGAAATTCAATTCTTTCTTTCTTTGAATTTCATTATTCCAATATCAGAAACCATATGTGGGTTTGTACTCTGTTGTTTGTTGTAACATGTGGCTGAAAATATGAAATTGGGACTTAATTGGACTAAACGCTTGGCAGGCAAACTGCATCTGGTTTAAAGAAAGACCAAACATCTTCTTTTCTGAAGACTGTGAGCCCTTGAGAGTGGTAAATTGAAAAGTATTTAAAAAAATTGTTGAGCTGGTTTGGTTAGGTAAGGAAGACTATCAATCAACCATGAGTTTTGGGGCCTGATTCTGATGTTACTTGCCTTGGTAAAAAAAGCGTCAGTAGTTACACTGGATCTGTGGCATTAACACAGTATAAAACCCATCAATGTGAGATCAAGCTCTGGTCAGTTATTTGGAATTAAGAGGGTTGCAGTCCAAGATCTGCAGTTCCTACCTTTTGAAGTGTAATGGCTCTGTGCACCAGGCCCAAACACCTGTATATGCTCTGCTGGGAAAAATATGCTTCTGGCCTTTTAATGATTAGAGTAAGAAACTGGGACGGAGTTGGTTTCACCTTGTAGGCTACCTGAAAGAGAGGAGAGCTTGCAGGAGGCAGGCAATTCTGCTGGTTGTGGCCCACTCAGTGACACCTGGATGAAGCAAGGTCTGGCCCATCTGAAGTGGGCCATTGGTCCCACTTTACATCATCCCTTGAGGTGTCTTGTGCTCACAAAGGATCTCCTTGCACTTTGATGAATGTTGCAGCAAAGCCCCATAAATGGCAGGTGTCACCATTCAAGTGAACAGGATAGGCAGGGAGCAGGAAGAAGAGACAGTTAAGAGAGTGACAGGTCCTGATGTATTAAGGTATTAGAATAGGATAAAAAAGAAAAAAAAAAAAAGGAAATAAGTACTTTTTAAAGTGTAACTTTCTATTGTTAGATGTGGTGTGTAAATTAAATGTGAACTTCTATTGCCTGGAACCTCAGCTGGCTTCATCAAATATCAAATCAACAGGAATCATTAGGGAGAGTGGAAAATTTAAGTGTTCTCCCTCTCTGTATAACATGCACATTCCTTTAACACTGGGTGAGACATTTCAGTTGTGTGTGCAGCTAGCATAGAAAGAAGTGTGGCTAGGGCAAAAGCTAGGCAGGCTGTTTCACTTCAGGAACATTAACTTCCTGCTTTCTGCGATGGCAGAGCATTCCCAGGCCTGCCTCAATGTTCCCCTGTGCTCCTGGCATTCAGGGTAAATATCCTGAAGCTGCTTAAAATTAAACAAGTGAAAGTTAGTGCTTGTATATGGTAATTCCCATCTGTAGAATGCAGTCACGCTTTTGTGAGGGAGAAGATGAGGCATGGAAAAATGAAGTGTTCTGCATGTGGTGAAATAGTAAGTTGGTAGAAGAGCCTGGAAAAAGGAAATTCTATCTTCAGATTGCCAGCCCATTTCCTCCACAGCATGAACTCTCGGTATGGGAATTAATACCAACATTTGTATTTCTAGTTCAGTTTTTTTTTTTTCCCAGTGAATATTTATCTACATATGGTTGGAGGAGGAGAGTAAGTGTAACCCTCGTCTTCCCCAGGGTGCTGCCTTTAACCATCCATGGGTACATTAAAGAGGAAGATTGAAGATTTGTGTGTCAGTAAGTTAATGGATTTCTTTATCACCCATTTGGGTTTCAACCTATTCCACTCAAAACTGATCATTTGCAACAAACATGCCAGCTCTGAAGGCTGTAAATTCTGAATGTTAATTCAGTGAGTGGTGATCCAAAAAGAAAACAAGGAATTAAATGGTAAATGACCAAGCAGAAGAGAGAACAAAAAACCCCCTGGTTCAAGTCTAAATGAAAAATAGATTGTTGCCTGTTCTGTGACACCACGTATGGAGTTTCTAGATCTATTTCTCTTGATTACCATAAGGTACTTAGGTTGTGTCAATTATATTTTTGGAGGAAATCAAACAAACAGACAATCATTTCTTTTAGTGGATAAGAGAAACAAAGAGAATCTTATAGAATCATAGAATAGTTAGGGTTGGAAAGGACCTTAAGATCATCTAGTTCCCTCCCCCCTGTCATGGGCAGGGACATCTCACACTAAACTATGTCGCCCAAGGCTCTGTCCAACATGGCCTTGAACACTGCCAGGGATGGAGCATTCACCACTTCCTTGGGCAGCCTATTCCAGTGCCTCACCACCCTCACAGTAAAGAACTTCTTCCCTATATCTAACCTAAACTTCCCTTCTTTAAGTTTGAACCCATTACCCTATATTATCATATATGGAAAAACTTTGGGTGATTAAGACCCAGTAAGCCTAATTTTCTTTCTAGTGAATACAAATGACTGCCATGTTATTCTGTGGATTCAGGAAGTGGAAGATATTTGGTTATTTTTGCTTTGTTTGTAACTCACAATAGCTAACTAAGCTTTGTTTATGCTTGCAATGCTGCATATCAGGGCTGCACTCAAGTGGAGCAAAAGCCAAAAGCCAAAAGCTGCAAAAAATCTGGGACACTGTGTGTTTTGAAAAGTATCATGCTGTATCAAGTAATAAAATGCCATAAAATGAGACACAGACTCCATCTCTAAAGCACCTTGTGAGAATGGCAAAACAAAGAAATTCCCACGCTAGCAAGTTGGTTTTTGATTCTCTTCTGCAAAGCTGAACCCTTGGAAAAGGAATATACTGAAAGACCATAGACAATCTACTGAAGAAATTGCTGCTCAGGAAACTGCAGCTTGCTTTATTGATTTCTTTCATCTAGAAAATTGTTACCTTCTTACACTACCTGATGGAAATAAAGTTTATGTTGCTGAAATCAGGTGACTGAGATCGATAACAATATGGTGAATGTAAGCTATTTTTATGTAAGTTGGCCTTTGTAGATAGATGAGGCATGTAAGGAAAACAAAAGCCAGGGAATTTTCTTGAAGTGCAGGTGTTTAAAGGGTTGCTAGACCTCAGCCTGGGTTTCTAGGAAGTTTTTAGGAAGGTCAGTTGCTTACAAAGCCAAGTGATTTTTGTCGAGCATATAAAGGGTGGCCAAGTCCTGAAACAGTGTCCTTGCTCGGGAATGATGCATTAAAATGATCCTTCCTGTTTTTGAAGCTAAAAGTTGTAATGAACATTAATTGCAAGTACTCTTGCATGCTTTGGCTCCAATTTAGTCTCCATCTAAATTAGCTAGAAATCCATGGGCTTGATTTATTGCATTTGCAACAGTCGCACTAAAGGAGGGTAATTCCTTCTGAAAATGCCACATGCAGGCAGGAACAGGAAACCAATTAGGATTCAGTGGATGATAAATGGGCATTTTTACCAGCAGTTTACTTAATATCCCCATTAAATAAGCCTCTTTGCATTTATCATTTCATTCTCCCTCAGTCTGTAAGGTCCTTTAATTGCTGCCTAAATGAGCCCTGTGTTTCAGTCCAAATTTAATCTTGGATGGGGAGAGAGATATCCTTTCCAATGCTTGCCTGCCCAGCTGCCAAGAACTGTCAGAAATGATCACATAACTTTGCACATTTCTCACAGTCTCATTGGAGCAACGTAAGATTGACAGAAACAAAAAAACCGCAGTCCATATTTTTGCTTTAAATTGTAAACTATATTGCAAGCAGCCCTTTTCTTCAATTGCATTTCCTGTATTATTATTTTTTTTTTAAATTGCATTAAAAATTGATGGAAGTTGTAACGTTGCCCTGTGCTTTTTCGTTTTGGAAAGTTACCTCCAGTGGAAGTAGACGTGTGGCAGAACTAATGAAGTGTTACAGAGTTTGTGCAGTAAACAATTACAGGCTGGCTGTGGCTGGGTGGATTGGTTACGAACATGCGATTTCCGGGTGGAACATGGCATCTCCAGGCTAAATGGCAGTCAAAAAATGGTAAAGAATCACAATAATCTGCCTTTTATTTATTTTTTTTCTCCTGTAATGCTCAATTTGGAGGTCTAGGGTTTGAGCTCTTGTGGTTTTATCGATTCTGTTATTTTGGAGGTCTTCTCCTGAGCTTGGAGCAGAAGCAGATGTTTGCAGCATATGTAGAATTAATGGATCAGCCCCGAAACATCATTTTGGAAGGGGACATTCCCAGACATTTACAGTCAACCAATTCCTGAACTGCAGTGGACTTTCACCTGGGTGGTCCAGATGTCAGACCTCGTGCCAAAAGTACAAAGCCTAATCACCAGTGCTCCCAACCTCACATACTTCTGAAAAATTGGCAGCAAGTAACAGGCCCAGAGGAGGAATATTTCCCAAATATCTACTGATGATTAATCTTCCTCCTGTCAAAAGCGTACACATCTGCCTTGGTACAAAGAGCAACTCAACGCAGATGCTGTTAACTTGCCCTTCATGCAGATCCTTCAGCTTCTAATTTAAAGTATCAGTCAAGGTGGAGTAGAGTGTTAATGGTAAAGAACTTTTAACTGATGTCAGTGGGACAGTCTAGGACTGAGCCACTCAAATCTAGTAGTAAATAATGGCAAGTGTTATAATAATCTCTAAAATAGAAGTTCAACTGAATCGCTTGTCTAACTTGTCTTTCTAATACCATAAACAGCAAATACAACAAGACAAGACAAGAAAGAAATATAGCTTCTGTGGAGCTCTGACCACAGGCATGCGGCTATAAACTATTTGCTTTATATATGTGCTTGCCTGCTATTTTTCTTCCTAAAAATATATAAAAATCAGAGCACATATATAATAACAACATGGGAAACATTGCATGCACCTCAAAAATATTTTTCTCTTAATTCATTGAAAGGTGGTTGAGTATGGACACTTTCATGTGGATTCAAAACCATAGAAAAAATCACAAACAAAGGTAATTGTATTCTGTTGAAGAAGGGAAATGATTGATGGGCTCCAGGGTGTGCTAATATAAGATTTGTCTTATTTTACTGTCTCCATTAAAGATTCAAAGGTGAGAGTAAGCAGGAAGTTATTTACATTCAGACATGATACTCAGCTGTCATCTTATGCCATCCCAAATCTGCCACTTTTGAGCATTTTTGTCTTAATGTTTTCTTTAAATCGTTCATCATCATAGGGAGTCTGGGGAAAACCCGACCTGAAACCTAATATTTCAGATAATGAAGATGAAATTACTGCATAAGAAAGGCTGTACCAAGCTAGACCAAAGGCCCTTTTATTCCAGCTTCTATCTCAAAAGTGGCCAATTGCAGATGCCCAGGGAAGAGTGTAAAACCAGGCAAGCATTTAGGGGTGCTTTTCCTGACTAAGGAAACAGAGGTGTCCAAAGATGAGCTATTTGTCCAAATTAATATATTCAGCACCTGACAGGCTGGTCAGGACTACATGTTAGCTGTCTTCAACTTCTAAGAACTAACAGGTACAGTTTTCACTTTTCAAAAAGCTGCTAAGAAAATCAAGTTAACAAAATCCAGCCATTCTAGGGAAGGAAAGAGGGGTGCAATTCTCTGATCATGGTTGGCTTAGAGACAAAAAGGAGTTGGAATAAATTTTCAACATGATATGACAATGTTGCTTTGTGTGAACCTGAGAATTTAACAGAACCATTTATATAATCTGTAAGAAGTGGGGAGGAAAATGTTGAGGTCGCAAAATCTGCAAAAATATTTAGGTTAGTCCGGATGAAATGAGACTGTGAGGAACTCTGGTGGGACTTAACAAAGCTAGGTGGCTGGGGAACATGATGTCAGATGAAATTCAGTGCTGAAAATACATGGTAATACCTGTTGGAAGGAATAATTTTATCTACTTTCTTCACATAGCTGGGTTCTAACTGAACTGCAGCTGCTGCAGAAGAAGGTTTGGCTGTTGTGGAACAAATCAGTGAGCAGCAATGATGAAAAAAGCAATAAGAAAATTTAAATCAGGGACTAGGGAACACTGAAAATACTGGATAGTCATCAAATAATTATAACTGAAAATATAGAGCATAAGTAGGAGGGGCATTGGATAGAAGTAATGAAAATTATTAAAGGCATTGCATGAACTCTGTGTCTGGGGAGAATTAAAAGATTACGGTGTAAGAGGATAATTAGGAGAGAGAGTGATGAAAGTATATAAAATGATGAAGGACATAAAACAGATATACTGTGGGTTATTATTTATCCTTTTTCCTAATGGTAAAAATAGTGAAAGCCTGGAATAGGGCTAACAGAGTTCAAATATTTGTCAGTCCTTTTTTAAATTAATGAAGGGCTCGCACCAAAATTTATATGCTAACAAGGTACAATCTCCAAGAGCCTTTATTAAGTAATACGTTTGCTTCTCTCCTTCCCTTTTGCATCAAGGAAAGTTAAAAAAACAGTAAAAAGGCAGCTAACCCTTAGCTGGGTAAATATAATGTCTTCATGAATAATAGCTAAATATTTCTCTCCAAGCAGGCTTTGGTAGAAATGCATTAACCCAGCTTCCTACTGGCCAGTTTTAACATATGAGGGGCAAATATCTATTTACCATGCTATTTGCCTCTTTCACATCTGTTGAATCTACTTCAGGTTTGTGGTTGGGTGATGACATAGTGTCAGAGCTGAAATGTGTTTGGGTAAGCATGGCCAGCCAACATACAGGAGGGATTCTCTCAGCCTAGGCTGAGGCTCCCTCATCCACAGCTCTCTAGTGATTTCAGCTCTTTGAAGGGGCGATCCATGTACACCTAAAATACTATCTCCAGATACTGCATAACTTACCCATGCTAACTCCTTAAAACTTGATGTTATACATGCAATAACATAATTACTGAAAAATATAGACATGTATTGATACAAAGATCCATTTATGGGTAGAAAGGTCTGTTATTATACAACAAGGGAGAGAATCTTGTTTTCTTGACCATACTATTGACAATCATTCATTAAAAAGTTCAAAAACATCCCATTAGCAATCTGAAACTACCAACTGTAGAACTGACTTTGGCCCAATAGTCCTAAACAAGACCCATACAAAGGGATATAGCCACTGGTTAGTGGAATAAAACTTCCTGCAGTGGTTTTACACTGTCCAGACATTCCTCTAAGCTGTCAACTTTTGAGGCATCCTTTCAGACAGATCAGGCAGTGCAATATCATAAAATCAGGGGCTAAAAATTGCACCTGATTATCTTACATGGAAAGATCATAGAAAAAAAACTCACCTTGTTTTACTTTTGTGCTGTAGTAATAAAGGTAAGGACATGACCCTCTTCGAGTGTGGGTGTGTGGTGTGTGTGTGCTCAAACATGCGTATGCTTTGTGGCATAGCTGAGTCTGTTAAATTTCATTCCTCATGCCTAATCTTGGCCCTTTCCTCCTCTCGCAGCAGCATGTCTGTACAAAGGTGGCTGGCTGTACATACAGCCCTGTGGAGGGCCATTCTGCAAAGCAAGCTGCTATATAGGAGCACTCTGAAGTGATGGGGATACTCAGGTCCCAGAAAAAGAAACCTTGTAAGACTCTTTCCTTCACACAGGAAGGATGAGAGTGGGGCATGTAGCCAGACCCCTAGGCTAGAGTTGTACAACAACCTGGTGGCTTCGTAGGAGAAAACTCCACATTTTGGTCAGTGGTGTCCCCACTTTCCCTTCTTGCTCAAGCTCTGAGAAGGAAAAACACTTATTCCCTCAAAAAATTAGCCATTATACTGCACTACTGTTGCCACCCATAGATCTAAGCGTACTTTGTACTCTTATTCCTGTTTTACAGATGAGATTCCTGAGGTGCAAAGAGCCAAGGTGAGTGCCCAGCACTGCTAGCAGGCTACTGGCAGAACCAAGAATAAAAGCCTGGTCTATGGCTTGACATCTTGCCATTGCAGCTTTGCAAAAGCTGAATTTTAAGGTCACTTGTGTAACGCTTATGTCTTCCTATTTGTCCTGTAAAACACATGTCTCTCTTGATTAAAAAATCATAAGGAAATGGCCTGCCAGAATAGGATGAATTTCTGTACAAAGACTCTGCCTATCATTGCTTGGATTTTCTTTTTTTGACAGCTTAGCCGTTATACTGATGTTGGCCTCGAACTATGAAAATATAGAAAGGAGGAGGAAAAAAATGAACTATTTTGTGCATATCCTAAATATCTCTGTGACTTATCAGTCTGTATGTGCCCTCATGAAAATCTGCACACTGCATAAAACAAAGTGCTGAACATCTTTGAAAATTCAGGCTGTACCAGCAGAAACGTAATTAAGAGAAAATAGTAATCTTTACATCCAGGGTGACATTTGGGATTAAGAGTGGATATGTATTTGTGTCTGGGTTTCAGTCCTAAACTTAGGGCTGAATCCAAACAATGTAAACTTATAAAAGTGGTGAATAATATAAAAAATTCCTTTCCAGTAGAGTATTTTTGCCTTTGAGAAAGTAGCTGTCATTTATTTGCAATAACACAAACTGCCACTCTTAAATTATTATTTTCCAGGCTAATAATCTGGCTAAAGACATAGGATGAGAAAACTATTTCTTGCACACCTTTCTGGAAATCAATGCCTGCAACCTGATCAAACCATTCAGCAGTGAACGTCTTCACTGTGTTCATGTTGCATAGACTTCTGGTTTTGGAAGGGTTAGATGTATTTTCATAACCATGTCACCTTTTCATTAAGTACCTGTTATTTTTAAAATTATCAACTGATTTTCAGTTGCACATACAATTGTGGTCAATGAGAACATACAGACACCGCCTTTCTCCCTTGTAAAAGTAAAGCTTGCTCAGCCTTGTGGCAAGGTTTTCTGGTGTCAGGAAGCAGAATGTGCTGAGCTGTCACGGGGTTGTGTCATGACATTCTGCTTCAGAGAAGCACTGGGATTGAAATCGAAGGCTTTGGCGTCGAAGACAATTAATCAGATCTGTTTGCCCAAAGATACAGTTGATATTCTTGGCCAGGACATAGAATAGTGGCTGTAGAGCAGTGCAGTGGAGGTCTGAGGTTTAGCATGACAGGGTCTATCCATGGAGAGTTCACGAAACATGATTATCTAAGACTGTTGTATGTTATGGAGTACTATGCAAAAAATACTTGGAGTAGAATGATCCTTTTTTATTACTTTCCTTGTGGATTGTGTGAAAATATAAAATGCTGACATTTCCCAATTAATTTGATACAGTAAAAAAATAAGGAGGTTAATAAAAAATTGTAGCTCACACAGCATATGCCTAGACTGGGCTTTGGTCTCTGTTGTCTTGCAAATCCTTCAAATTACATAGTTCCTTACCTTCATTCCTCTGTGTTCAATGTAAATTGAGATGATGTGGAACTTTTGGGTAGCAGCTCAAGGTTGAGTTCTAGGTTGGGTTCAAGGTTGCAGTCAGCAAGTCTTTCATGTGAGATATTGTATCTCATCATACTCTTTCTCATTCCTGCACCTGAAAATCTTATCACACATGTAATCCCTTAATTATAGATCAAGATGCAACAATTAATCTATAATGTTAACCATTGTGCATTCAATCATTGACACATAATGATTAATATTGGAGGACAAGAGAGTAAACTGAGATTGTCTATAAACCATTATTCTTCCCTAGCATGGCACAGATAGTAAGAAGGAAGTGTGGAGGGCTTTGTATCACCAGTCCTCATTACAGTCTTTTGTATCTTGCTTATAAAACTTCTGCAGCAAATCCATGACGACTCAGGAATGTCATGGTTGTCACTGTGCTGCGCACCGTGGCCGCTCAAAGCTGGGTGGCAGTAGCAGAAATGAGATTCAGTCCTTCTATTCTTATAGTCCAGGTTTCTCTCACTTGGGAAACTAGTAATCATGTGGGGCTTACAGAACAGATAGAGGTGTCAAGTCTATCTAGTAGAGACTGGTAAGTACTGGAAGAATGAAAATAGTTTCAATGTGAAACCTCCCAGATTATCAACCAGTTGGGAAATCTGATTGACAGCTGAGGTTTGGGAATAAACTTATATCTTCTTAACTATTTTGGATAAAAAAGTGATTTTTACCACTCCCTTCCCAGACCAGGAATAATGCAGTTTATGAGTATCTGCTATAACATTATTATTATTATCAATTCTAAAACTGGCGACTTGGTCAATGGGCTGAGTTCTTTGTCATATCCAGCTTCAATTCTTCGTAACTTTTGTTATGCTGCTGCTTCTCAGAAGTAGTGCTTTCAAGGAAGACAGTACTCTCTCCCATATTGGTGGATAGAGGACCTGACATGAAGCCAAGAAGGGAGACAGTCACCAGGCTGAAGACATCTTGCATCAAAATGGAGCTAGAAAATTGCCATTAGTCAATCCCTCAAGCAGGGCTGAGATCAAAAAAAGATGTACTGGAGAAGAAAGTGAGACCGTATCTGTAGGTTGTGTAAGAGCTGACATTACAAAGACAGCTCACTAAGCTGTCATTCAATCATGCTTAGAGGAAAGATCTGCCAAAAGCTTTGTTAGATGTGCTTCTCATAAACTCTAAATTGAACTATGTTGTCTTAGCTCCTTTTGTTGTTTTCTTTGAAAATATGCAAAGTTGTACTTCGTCTGATTCTTGTTCTTTCCTAGTTAAGTTTGAAGTTAACAGCAGCCAGCTGGAAGCTAGCATTCCAAAGAGACTAGTTTGTAATGAACTATGTAGCCTTGTATCTTTCAGCTGCTGATTTATAACAACCCTTGGACATAGGCAAGCAAAAGCATCTATCGCTGTTAGTGTTATACCATCTCTGTTCTGGGGGGAATTATGGGGTGTGACATTGCGTTTGTCAAGTTTCCTCTAGATTTGTCTGAGAGCTTAAATCTTAGTGGAAGGGGTCCATGTGGAGTTACTGCCAAGGCCAGCCTGAAGAAATAGGCAGTGCCCCTCATACAGAGAATACTGACTACCGAGATATCAAATGAACTGGTACCTTTAAAATGTACTGGGGATAATAAAAAGACAGGCTCTAAGTTTACTACTAGATTACCATTAAATGCTGTGCTTGTCCCTCTGATGTCTGCTGCTATTATTCTATTTTATTGTTTTATGGAATAGAAGTGAAAGGGTTAGAGGACAGAGGAAACATTCTTATAAAGTTGCTTTGTGATCGATAGAGCTACCTCACAGAGGTAGAGAGAAGGTGCTGAGGTTTTTTTCAGATGCTTTAAAAGGCTGTAAATTCACTTCCTTAAAAGTGTTGTTTAGTCCCTATATTTACTGACATGCGTGTACATACATCCATGATTGCAGAATGAATGTGGGCTTGTGCAGTAAATTTTTCCTGAAGCATTTTAAGAAGACATCCTTATAATGCAATCCTTGCTGGGAAATAATGGCATTTGACTCTGACCTGAAGAAGTTTTTTTTTTCTCTGGGTTTCCTGCTCACTCTCTTTCTCTGAGAATCAGATCCTCAGCAGTAAGGGATTAAAGTCTCACGCTGTAACATTCATCCTTCTTGCTGAATGAATAACATGATTAAGGTATATGGGGAAGTGGAGTGACAGTAGCAAGTTCCATAGGTACAAACCCCCTCAGGGGTTGTGCTGCAATATACATTGATTTATTTGGCAGCTATTTGCATGCAACAAATGCCTGTGAACATTTCCCTGGAACTCTGGTCAAGTTTCGCGATGGAGGAAGCAGAAGAAAGCTCATCTGGGAGAAGAGCAGCATTTCTTCCTGTCACTACATGGACAGTTCAAAACAGGAGCAGGGTTGAGTGAGGAACTAGCCTGTTCTGCACGTGTTTTGTGTCCCATAGAACAAATAACACGCTGAGTCCTGTACACCATGGTGCGGTAACAACAGCAAGCAACATACGAAGTATAGATGAGTCACTTGTGATCAGGTGTCACAGCCTAACTTGTGTCCAGCCAGGACAGTCCTGGGCTAGGTGCAAGGCCTCACTGCTCCAGAGTGAAAATGTTTTGGGTTTTTGTTTTTCTGGGAGCTTGCTGTTGGCTGAAGGCCTACTTTGCAAAATCAACTTATGAATTGTAATTTCTCTTTCAAAGGCTTGCACTTTTCCGTTAGGGCTCATCACCTCACAGATTTGGCTGTGTGCATTTTTTCAGCATGACTGTTAGAGAATAGAGGGTACCTGTCCTCATTTTGCAGAAAGGGAATGAGGACACTGAAACACTGAAAACCACAAAGGGATGAAATCCATGAAGGGACCAAAGTTTCCAAGTGAGGCATTAGTATCTTAGTCCGAAAACTAGATTCATAAAAATTCTTCTCAGCTACTGCTTTAAGTCTGCAGATGCCTAAATTTTTGACATTTGGATTTTTCACAAACCTGAATTCTGTTTCTGGGCATTCACAGAGGCACCTCAGCCATGACTTTCTGAGCAACTCAGAATCTGTTTCATGCTTCAGCATTGTTTGGATCCTTAAATGAGGTGTTCCTTCTGTTTTCTTGTCTGAGGGGGTAAATCCAATAAATGTTCTCCAAACATACCAACTTGATTAAGTTCTGCACCGTATATAGTTGCCATATTTCCCTCCATCTCCTCATCCTTCTCCCCTCAGCCAGGTGGCCAAGTATTTGTCTTGCCTGAATGAGAAACCTAACATGAGATCCGCTCAGTACCTAAAGCCATTACAAGCCATATCTTTGATGCAGAATGGAACAGCTTCCAAGAGGGGCTGAAACTGTGTTCTTCTCTTGTCAGAATAGCCTAGAGGGAAAAGATGAAAACCACCTGTGATATAAGGCACATGAATCCCATCATGTAGAAGATAATAAGCCCAGTCCTCCCAGCTCATGTTGCCAAAACTCTAGTGGAATTATGAAACAGAGCAATGACCTGCTCTCAGAATTTGAATTAAGAGGTTTAAATAACTGCCCTGGGGAGAACATTCAGGGTTCTGAATCTCCTGGTACTACTGGTGAGGAGCCTGAAGCACACAGAAGAGAAGCATCTCCATCTGGGGAGACCCTCATATGTCCTAAAACCTGCAGAGCTGCATCAGCATTGTAATGCCCTGGAGTTGTTCTGGTCCTCTTTGTATGAGCAATATTATAATATTAGAAGAGCTAATGAGGCAGCACTCTGAAAATGAACAGATTCAATGCTATGCTGAAAACCTCTGGCTAGGGGGCAGCAACAATGAAAGTCTGGTTCAAGAGCTTTTTATCACCAAGCAAGACAAAGTTTATCCTCTGCTCCTGGAGATACGGGGTCAAATTTATGCTTTGATTAAAATCAGTGTATCAATAAGATTTCAAAGGAAATAAAGCTAAACTGTTGCAGATAACTTCAAGATGCAGCCTGTGGGCCAAACTATGTTCTCTGGTGGATTTTCCATCTTCACGTGTTTTGACCGGTTTTCTATTTGTGTGGTTTTGGTTGCCTTTTGCATGAGTTCTTGTACTTTCCCTACCTGCTGTATGCAAGAGGCCAGATGGCTACTAATATATGTGCTCTGATTTAAAAAATGAAAAGATAATCCACCGCTAAAATAATATGTGTTTAATCAACTGTCCACAGGGGTACGGAAGAAAACCACTTTTTGCTTTTTTTCTATTTCTTTGAATGCCTGGATATGAAATTGCCTGGGAGACCAGAAAGAGGAGCTTTGGTCTCTTGTGCAATTTAAAAAAAAAATCTGTCTGAACGTTTTGGAGGCAGAAACTTGGTCCGATCTCTCGGGTAAATACAATGCGTTTTAAAGCTAAACATAAAAGATATACTAAAAAATATTTTAAAGGAGAAGCCTGAATGTACTAACAAGAGTTGGCAAGAATCAGGAAGGCCTGTGTGCCACTGTCTTGTGTAGTGATCAAAATGCTCTAACTGTGGTTGAACTTCCTTCGCTCAACACCATCATTTCACTTGCCTTGAAAGAACTGCAAGTGCTTGAATAAGCTATCAGAATGTTTGTTTTAGCAGAGTCTCAAAGTGCCTCACTACACTGTAGTGCAGAGTTGCTTGCAGCTTTTTCAGATTCTTCTCTGATGAACCACAATATTCTCCTCTGACAGCCTGGAGTGACAATGCGATAGGGCAGCGGGCTGGGAGAAGCTGTGCTGGCATAATGGGAGAAGCAATGAGCAAGCACAGTCATGCTGCTGCTTGACCATAGAGTTTCACCCGTTTGTGGTTTGTATTTACACACATTAGTGCCAGAAAATTGTTTTGAAGCCTTTCTGGAAAGATGAATTGATTTTGTTTCTTCTCTGTTTGTTTGGGTTTTATTTTCCATGTCCCCCAGAAAAACTACCTGAATAATTGATCGGGTAGAAAAACTGTTATTTGAACACATTTGCTTTGTCTGCGTATCTGTATTTTTTTCCTGTTACAGGCTGAATGGAAAGTGTCAAACACACTCAACTTGAATTTTCCTGTAAAACAACTGCCTGTGCTCTCTTATGAACTTCAGTGGACTTTCATTATGAATGGGTTATACATTCAAAGCTTTGGCTTAACAATATTTTGCTTTTTTGCTATCTTTTCAGAAACAGACACAAAGCTTTTTTATTAATGTGACAATTTGAGGAAAACTATCCACTTTAAGAATTACTTTTTGCATTGGGACTTGCTACCTCTATGTACATTAAACTGAGTACTCCATTTTGAATACAGGGGCTTGTCTGCATTTCCTGAAGTATTTTGCTTCTAAGGAAAGAGAAGAGCTACAGAACAATGTTAAGGCTGGAATAAATGAGCAGAAACTGGGCATGAATGTTTTGTGGCTGGAAATTAGAGTAGATTTTCTATCTATTACAGCAGTGAGGTTATAGAACAATCTTCCCATAGCAGTAGGAAGCCCAAAATATATATACACATATGTATGTATGAATATATGCATGTTTTATTTTTTTTTCTTTGAGTTTGAAGCTGAGAAGTTTCAGAAGGAGGCTCATGAAAGGATTTGTATGAACAGTCCTTGTAAGAGCAAAGGATTGCATTCGCAACCTTAATGTCCTTTCCAGCGTTACATTCCTAAAACCTGATTGCCTTTGGAACCTTCCAACAACTTTGTGCTTGGCTCAGTTACCATGTGTCCCTGAACAGGTAAGAGGTTTGGAAAAACAAGAAAGGTTGTGTTTCAGATTCTGAAATGCCTCTGGGGCTGGCATTCATTTGAATCTAAAGCATCTGGGCTCTTATTATGGGTATTAATAAATGTGTCACAGGTAGGAACCTGTGCATTCAAGAAATGTACTCTAATGATGTTGAGGGAAGGGTAAGCACTGGAAGCACGCAGACCCCTGGGATCTTAGTACACAGAGCCCAATACTGTAAGAGGGCTTAAACAGCAGCTGGGTGGCTGCCCAACAGGAAGTCCAGCCAGCTTTACAATATCTAAAAAATATGGTTATGAAATGAGAGAAATTTTCACTTATTGTTTATCTGTATATCTGTATCTTTTCCCTGCTACAGGCCATTTGAAACCCAGCTTGTTTGCAATATCCTCTTTCAAACCAAGACTTTGCTTGTTAATGAGTTTGCTAAGGCAAAAGTGGTGAATGGTTCTGTGGGGACTTGCTGCCATGTGCTCTCAACATGGCCCTGTGGCTCTCCACCCATAGACCAAAGAAGATCACAAGCTGCACTGGAACATTTCCCCACAAGCCTAAGCTTGGCATTCGCAAATCCTTCTGCCGTTTAAGTGGGTGGGTGCTGAAACTATTATGTTGTTTCCTAGCGGGAAGATATACTACAAGGTCTGTAAGTTTGAGCGACTGAACTCTTTGGGTGTATATCACTGGGCAGATATTGTGGATGAGGCTACTGCCTCATCAGTCAAGGCCATTTACAAGAGTCTGCTATGACTGTCACTGTCCTTCCTGCATCTAACCTCAAAATCCTGACTATCTATTTCTTGACAGTGATAAAATGTCTTTGATACTAGCCACAAAGTCAGGCACATCAGCCAAGTGGGTGATTCAGTTTGCACCTTCCAGCATTGCCTACTATGCCTCTCCCTTTCTGCATTGCAAATGTTTTTGGTCACGATTTCCACCACTTAAGAAGTAGAGAAGACATGGCCATGGTGCTTCTCTCTAGGGCTGCTTTAGTTACTTAAGTAATTTTGGCTCTAGATTGTCTAAGGAGGGAATGTGTTGCCTCCTATGCAGAATTGTTACTCTGTGAGTGTGTGATGTGTGGGGATCTGTATGGTTCTTGGATTGCTGCAGACCATGTGCCATACTGTCATAATTGATTTAACCTCACTAAGCATAACTGAGAACACCTGTTTAAGTGATATTTTTTCTTCACATATGTCACGGCTATTCTCATTATTTACAGTGTATTTTTAGACCTCACATTTAATCATGGCCTAAAAGTGCAAAAGTCTCTTTTCCGTAAAAAAAAAATTAAAAATATTTTTCATTATCTTGTTTTTTTAAATAATTGTATCATGTTTTGACAGCTAAATAAATGGATTTTATTAAACAGGATTATGGGCTAAGATTATTTAGTATTCCTTTTTTATTATCTGGTGTAGCCTCTGCTGGGAGCTATGAGTTTCTTTCTTCATTTCCAACATTGATTCTTGCATTAGACGGTTACATTGAATAATTAATATACTTCCCGTGATTGATGATTTGCATGGGCTGAATATTAGGTTATCAATCATGACCCACTTGTTCTAATGTAATCATATTGAAAACGTGTCAAAAGCTGTTTACCCAACAATGACAACAGGAGCTGTGATATTGAAGGTGCCTGATGCACTACAGCAGGAAATATCCTGGTTGAACATTCATAATGCAGAGATTATGAGTTCCTCAAATTGATGTAACAAAAGCCTGGAGCCCTTGGTGATAGTTATCAGCTCCAATAAGAAAAGCCTTTTTTTCAGCTAGAAAATTTTACTGATTTTTTTGTCTTTTATCAGCTGCTTAGTGAGTTTTTGAGCCTACAGTGTAAAGTAATTATGTTCTGTGCTGCATGACTTAAAGAAAGTGAAAAAAAAAAAAAAAGAAAAAGAAAGTGATTTATATTTTTTAAAAAAAGGAACAACACTGCCTGTATCTGTTGTTACTGGAAGGGGAGAACATCATTAAGGTCTTGCAGTAGCTCACTTTCACTGGATTACCACAAACACTGAAAAAGTGGGGCTTGTTTCTAGGGGAAACATTAAAGCAGAGCACCACATTTTAACGCTCGGTGTTTAATATACACTTAACTTGCAGTGTATTTCTTTGCTCATAGATGTTTCTGCAAACCATACTGGTTCTATTTCAATAACCTGTTACTCTTTACCTTGGCCAGCTACAATGACTCTCAGGTTTAGTTTTGCATATTCATTTCACCCTTTCTTTCCTTTTTCCCGTGACAATTCAGATTAACATTTGCATTATATTGAGGTTCAGCTCCACAAACTCATACTGATGGAAATGCTCCCTGTGACCACAGGAGAATCACTCACTTAAGCCAAAGCTGCTTGAGGTGAAGACAAAAGCACTGGGCTCTATAACTCCAAGCAGCAAAACAAAGCCGCTTCCTTCAGCCTCTACCTGGCTTTCGCTCTGAACTGTAGAGTACATGGGTTTTCCAGACTCCTTTGTTCACAAAAGACCATGGAGTGATGCCTTTCATGGCAATTGGCAATGCTTTACTCCTCATATCACCTTTTGGCTTCAATGGAGTCCTCAAACGTATGGCTTCTTCCAGCTCCTGCCTGCTCTTGGTGTTAGGCAACTCAATTGGTGGATGTGGACCAAAATCAGAATATTCATCAAGATTAAGAACACCACAGGTTTTTTTTTCCAAATGTGAGGACTGTTTTAGTCCTGGCTAGCCTTCAAGACATAAATTAATGGAATTTGTACTGCTGTGGTCTCTGAATAGCTGGAATGGTTGACAGTCAAAAGAAGAAAGACAATTTAAAAATTGAAAAGCTCAGGAAAAAAAGTCCAACAGTTTGAATCTCTTCTTTCTTTCTTTAGCCAGTATTTTAGTCTGTTCCTCAAAAAGAGGAAAAGTGCATAGGAGTTGTGTAGTCCAAGTGATACAACTCAGCAGGAGGTGTAATCTCCTGGGATATCACCACAGTTGAAGGCCAAGTGTTTCAATTACTTAATATACGACAATATTAGTCTTGTTATGTCTCACAGTGATTAAAACAAAGAACAAGTATGTTCATTGTTATAGGAAAAAGGATTCCTAAAATAATTTATAATAAAAAACCCACAGAAATCTGGAACCAGAGAAAGTGTAGCTGCAAAAGACCCAGTCATCTAGTTTCTCTGCCTGTGCAGGATTTCAGTATACATTTTTAGTATACTCTTAGTGTAATAAGGTTACTTAGAAAACTATGCCCAACCTGTTGGATTTGAACATAACCACAGTGATTCATGGTTTTTATGATTTCTTGGCTTGAATCTCCATACTTAATTTAAAGGGCCTCAAACACTTGTGGTTCTACAACCATGGGAAACTAAGCAAATTAATTAGATTGTAAGAAGAGCTAAGAAATTTCTTAGCTTCAGTAAACTATGTCTTCTTCAATTACTTTTTATACCACTACATAGTTCCAGAGTTGCCAGTTCAAGTCACTGAGGAGAATTGTGTTAGTTTCCTCCAAATTTCTTGTTATAAACTGTCTTTGAAATGAGGGAATACATAAAGAGTATGTTCTAAGTTTTCTTTATTCAGCTGATGTTTTTTAAAGGCTTTATTGCCCATTAGTAGTCTTTCTTCCACAGCCAAGAGAGCTTGCAACCTTTTATTATTCCTAAAGTAGACGCACGGGCTGTCCATTTGTTGAAATGATTCCAGGAAAGGCACCTCCAGAAAGACTCCCCATATCTGAGGTTGACAATAAAAGAGTTAATAAAGGTAACACTGAAATTTCTCTCTCTCACAGGTGAGTGATCGGTCAAATATTTGTGTATTTATTGTGCCACAGCTTCTTCTCTTGGTTGCATCATTTTAGGTTTTTGCCTACCACACCTTATGTGTGAAGCAGGGCAGATGAAAAACCCTGTATATAAAAGAGGAGCATAAAATCTGCCCATCTTGTAAAGCATTGACTGTTTTATAAATCTTTCCTTCAGGGAAAGCAGTTCCGCTTTCTGAATCACCATTCTTACATTTTTTTAATTAACATTTTTTTGGTTATTGCCCCAAGACTAAAAGCCCACTAGTTTGCAGTTGTTTAGTTTCTCAGCCAGTAGTAGAATTTTCCTTGGAAAGAAGCAGCATTTTATGGAAACCGTCAGTAAGCTGTTTTTCTATGGAAAATATTTGAGTAGCCCTCCTCTGTGTATGTAGCTATAAAAATATTAGGGCAATATGTGCTTAAGTGGGCGGCACAATTGTTTCAGCACACAGCATCCATCTCGGCATTTTGATGCCAAAACCAAACTACTCTAGCGAGCTATTTAACATAATAGCACATAGCAGGTGTTGGGCCATATCTTCAAACAAACAGAAAAACAAGCAATGACTAATTTACTGGAAGGAGAAGTATAACCAAGAAGTTCTTCTTCCAACCCACAACACTTGAATTCCATAGAAAAACAAATCTGCCGTCCTCCATTACAGAGCTTGGGTATATGGGATACAAATCTTTCTAAGCAACCAGAAATGTATCTGATATTGTGCTTGGAAAAGATCAAAATAGGCATGGACTTCTGAGGCGAGATGTGAAACACATCTCTGACTGAACATTCCTCAATATACCGCAATTATAAATAAGTACAAACAAAGTCCCTTCCCTGCTGACTCTGAATGGAAAAAAACTGGAGAGAAGAAGAAAAAAAAAATGTCTGTATATGTTTTCTTTATAATTTTGGAATGCATTCAAACTTCACACCAGGCAGCAGAGAGAGAGAAGCAGAGGACGCCTTTCTCATACGCATCTAACGCTTGGAAAGAGCATGAATTTTTTCATCAGCGATGTCCACAATGGTCTCTTGACCCTGACAGCAGGAGATTTTTAGGTCTATGTTTATGAAGAGTGAAGGATTATTTTGCAGGTGGAGAGATGAGGGGTGGTTTAGCAGGGCAAGAGGCAATTTGTCACATTGTATTTTGCAAAGGTGACACCACAGATCCTGGCCAGCGGGAAAGCGGACATTCCTGATGACCCTTTACCTGCCACTGTGTTTCCTTGAATTGCTGAGGAGCCTGCAGCACTGCATCCCTGTGCCTGCCAGAAGACTGATCACGCATGAGGTTCCTGAAGCACGTGACAGACACTTTATAATTGATGTCACTGACACCAGCCTAAGGTGACAGAGTTGTCTTATTCTTGGCATCCTAGCAATTCCTGTTGCTGTCCTTGGATGCTTCTCATAGCTACTGTAAATGCTGTAATCACTGCAGAGGGGGTGACAGGATATCTCTGTGTTGTTTTGTTAACTTCTCCTGTGAACATCAGGAAATAAAGCTGGGTGTCTTGTGGCACTTGGCAATTTTTTTTGCTGGAGATTTATTATTTTTTTTTAATATTGTTTTCCCCCTTCCCATTTCCCTCCCCTGCCAGGTTTTCTGCGGCAATATTAGGATGAATGTATCTGTCAGCTTCAAACCGTGACTTCTTTTATTTTTTTCTATTCGTAGAGCTGTCCCAAAGCGTACCTGGGAGCTGGGAATATTAAAAAAAAAGGCAAGCAGAGCGTAAGGTTTCTGGCCTTGCCTGTAACATGAACACCCGCCGAAGCAAGGGAAGAGGAGGCTCATTAGGTGCCTCCAGCTCCTGCTGTCTTTGCTATTTTTGGGCAGCTGTCATGGCACAGGGTGATTCGCCCAGCCTTGACGTTCAGTGTAGCATCTCAATGCCAACCCATCGTACCTTTCCCCGCTCTTGCACCCTGTGATGGGAGAGAGAAGTAGCCACCACTGCCATTATGCTGCTGGATCAGACAGCCAATTAAACAACCAGGGGCTGGATGTGCCCAGGTGAGGGTTTGGGTGGGCAGGGGGAAGCAGGGTGTGCAGAGCCGTTGCCTCAGAGTGCCCGATAAATCTTTCTCTCCACCTCTGCCTCATTTCTGGGACCTGCCAGGAAGAGCCTCTGAGCTGCCTGTAGCTTTAACAGCACGGCACAGGGGAGCAGAGGTCTCCCAAGATTAATTAATGGGCATCCCGAGAACACATTCTCATTATAGCTACAGTGCTAGGGTTTTTCCTCATTTTGCACAACATCAAACATATTAGATGGCGTGCGGGTGGAGGAGGGGAGGAGCAGGGAAGCTGTGGTCAGAAGGAAGCAATATGGACTGTGAGATTGAATCTGACCCTGTCAGAGCCTGTCACAGGACTTAATATTGCATTTATTTAAACTGGATTTCCTCTGGTATAACGCGGCTGACTTTGGGGGAATGAGCCTTTCTTTCAAGGGGTGTGCAGGTCCCACAGGGAATGAAATGCCACTGATAATAAAGAGCTCATGCTGACATCCTCTGCCATGATTTTTATTTGTTTATAGCTGCTCATTCTTTGTTAGAGCACAGAACTGGAGAGGCACGTGTGTTTTGTTTCCTTCATGTGATTTTCCCCGCCAGTCAGCATGGCTTATGCTCAATTAATTCCATCAATATACGGTCCCCCCCCAGCCTCATCTGCACTTGTGTAGCGTGACAGACAGTTGTGAATATACCACTAACTGTGTCCAGACAAAGGCGTGAGGAGGCTCCATGAGGGGTCTATTAACTCCACAGATAGACTGCGGCTTCGGCTGAGGCACAGCCCCTTTGCAGGAGGGTTTTCTTATTTGGTGAAACACTTAGTAAAGCGTGTTTCCTCCCTCCTGGTGAATTAATCGCCACTCGGATGTTGGCGAGCCGTGGCACTGCTATCTGAACCGCATCCTACCAAACACCAGGGTAGCTGGATGTGGTTCTTCAGCGCTCATGAGCATGTACAAAACAGAACCTCCCTGCTCCAAAGAGCTCTGGGGTTCACACCACACGATCGAGCAGGGCAGGTGATCAACTCTGGCTGAGTGTTTCAGTAAAGAAGATGCCCTGCCCGTGTTCTGTCCCATTAATATGGTCAAGCAGCGTTGGCTTTCTCTGAAAGAGCACTGAAGTTCACAGCCATTTTTTCATCTTTTTCTTCATGAACCAGCAACAAATCCGCTCATGTCTTGGGGCATCATAATCACCTCAGCAGCGAGGCAAGGTGCTCGCAGGTGAACTTCAATGTTCTGAAGAAGAACAAGGACCAAAATAAAAATGGCAGTTTTCATCAGAAAAATTATCTTTCTGTGCCCTGGGTGTTTCAGAGGCACGAGGCTGTACTAATTGGGGTGCAGCGTAATGACTAATCACATTAGAGGTGTTGTTTACAGATTACCCACTTGTTTGAGGGACTAGAAAGCAATGTTAGAATAATAAAAAAGAAACATCAAAAAGGAGAGAGAATATTCTTTTTCTTTTTTTGTCAGAACTGCTATGACACGAGAGCGTGAGAGATGTTAGTTATATCGAAACACTCTTTCAGCCGACAAGGTCACTTGTGGCAATAATCCGCTCATTAGAGGTGTAATCCATCACTCAAGTAATATCAATTTAGTGCCAGGGTTTTAATGCAGGTTGTACTAATCATTAGCGGCAGTTTGTCAACTGCATAATTCACAAGGGATTGTGGGTATGCATGATTTAGCAGGTGACCCTTGACCTCTGCTGAGTAAGAAGCCTGCCTTAGAGGCAAAATCAAGAGGGACAAAAAGCAGTGCTCACTCACGAACAATTATTATGCTTAACAGCATGACTGTCATTTTAGAGGAAAAGGGGAAAAAACAGTATGTCCTGAATAATGAAGGATTAAAATTCACCTGAGACACAGCTCCAGCTACAGTACTGGAGTCACCATCCTCACTTAGGGGGGCAGGAGGAAGGCAACACTATTTTTTTTAATTGTTTATTTAATGCCCCCTTTGCTAACACCTAAGAGCAAAAAGCCCTTCTACCATGCAAAACATGAGGGGTGATCACAGCAAGACGTATTTATCCTCCCACAGTGGAAATGTTAGTTTACTCCCACCTCTATCCCAGGCGGATTAATCCCAGTCACTGGGATTGACCTGTGACTGTCACAGGTGAAAAGTATTAGTTAGGAAAGTCTGCATTAGTGTCAGACAGGTAGAGGATTTCCCCTCAGGCTGTTAATTCATTTGGAGGAAAGAGGAGAATAACCTGAAGTGAATTTCTGCGCTCACCTGAAATCTACTCAGAGAGTTAAATGCAGAGTTTGATTTACCAATCATTATAAATGTAGTATAGCATCATATTCTCTATTTCAACTGCTGGAAAAAATCCATTTCTTTTCACATTCCACTTGGGAAGTTATCAGTGTCTTGCCATATTGCTTCTCTGTTTTATAATAGCAATAATCCTCCTGAAATCTGGCAACCAGGACCAGCGAAGTGCCCTAAGCTTTACTGCAATTAAGGTACTTTTTTTACTTGCAATAATTCAGAATTGGGTTTGACTTAAAAACTGAAACTTAAGTGATTTAGCCTGTAATGTGCTCTAATTGCTTTCAGTATTTTGAAAATGGGGGGCTGGGTGCGAGAGAGAAGAAAGAGGTCAAGCTACTGAGTAATTTCACACAAGTGGTAAGTGAACTTGTAAGTTAGGCACTTTCTGAGGGAAGAGGGGTTTATTATACATGCCAGTCTCCTGCTCTTAAGGCTTTTTGTTAATGCAGATACATGCTACATCTATGTTCCTATTTGAAAGGGATGCTCAGAAGGGAAAAAGGTGCTGAGTGAGCTCATTTGGTTGCTAAATGGTTTGAAACACCTCCTGTGCTGTCAGCCACAGATCCTCATCTCAGCCCTTGTCAGCTCTGGAGGAAGGGACAGGGGGATTAGATGGACAAATGGATGGATGGATGGATGGGCAGATGGTCAAGCCTTCTGCAGGCTGAGTTTTCTATCCCAATGCCTGCCGGGTTTGGGGTAGCATGGCTGCCTCCCCAGGACCTGCGTCCCTGCGGGCAGAAGTGGGGAAGCGCTGCAGGCTGGGCTTAGTGGGTTGCATCCAGCAGGCATTGCCCTGGCTGGCAATGAGGCAAGCTGTTTGGCTAGCCCGAGGAGAGGATTTGAGGGATGAGACAAGCCAGCAGTGGGAACCAGTGGATACTGGTCCCCTGAGCCTGGGAGCAAATGGCTGCGGGGAAGTGGGCCTGGTGTGGGGCCTTTGAGCAGGGAAAACTGGTGGCAGGCTTGGGAACACCTTGCTTGGACTTCCCAAGTTCTTTGTGCCATTGCCTCATGTCCACGAAAGTTTTTGCAGTGCTGTTTTTAGCGTTGATTTGAGCCCGGTTGTGTGCTCCTTAATGAGCTCAGAAAAAAAATCATAACGTCACAGAATGGTTTGGGCTGGAAGGGACTTTAGAGATCACCTAGTTCCAGCCCCCTTGCCATGGACAGGGACACCTTCCCCTAAACAAGGTAAACTGGTGAACAGCAATACTGAGGGCTTAAATTTGTGAGTGCTTTGACTTGCAGAGGAAGCTGTTGGATCACTCCCATTTGTGGCGCAACATGGGTAAAGACAGGGAAGACAGGAATTTTCCTGCGGTTCCTGTAGATCAATGACAGTACTGGCAGTACTTACAGGAAAAAAAAAACAACAAAGCAAACAGAAAACTGTCCCTCAGGAGGGATTGACATCACCTAATTTGAGGGATCTGCCTCTCTGCAATGCACAATAGGGGGCTAGGGCCCTTCTGCAGGTGATTCAGCCCACTTAAATCATGTTCCTGCTCTAATTTCTCTCCCTCCTGTATGTCCACAGCATTTGGTAGGTGCACCAGAGTGGCTGCAGCTATCATGCCCAGGGCAAACTGAGTTCCCCAGTGCCTTCCACTGAGGTGGGATGCTGGGGTGTGCTATGTTTAGCTGATGCACGTATTTGTTTGGCTGGGAAACCATCTAACTGAGCTCCCATAGATGGTCTCAGTGGAGCCTTTAGTGCTGCTCAGCTGCTCAAAGATGGGTGTCTACTTTAATGTGAGCTGAATAGCTAAATTTAGGTAATTGAGCTGAATCACATCCAAAATGACTTGTTCAAACAAGGGAAGAAGCAGGAAATGGAACTTCAATGCTAGGTCAAGCCCTGATTGTAGTTCAGCCATCATATTGTGATTCCTCTTGTCTCACATATTTAGATTGTATGGGTTTTGAGGCAGGAGCTGTCTCCTACCACAAAGGAAACTGCAACTTCCATAATAAAAAGTAATGAAAATTCTTTAAGGATCTCACATACTCAACAGTTCACCTGTCAATAAAAAAAAATGCTTTTAGGAAAAGAGTAATTTTCATCCAGTTAGATATAAGGTGCCAAATTCCTCCCTCAGGTACATGTATACAAAGAAGGCAATGAATCCAGCCAACATTTGCCTAATGAGTTAGCATTCTCCTCTGATGGAAGTCAAAAACCTCCGCAGCTTCAGGCAGTATTCTTGCCCATAGACCTGGAACAGTAAAGCTTATATCTCCTGTGGGCTGGCCCAAAAAGGAGGCAGATATAAGCTGAATTTTTATTTACTTGACTGTATTTTGATAAAATCTTTCATATAACTGTAACTTCTGTAAGATTTATTTATTTATTTTTAAAATCTTTTAGTCTTTTTAACTTCAAAAGCTGCTGTTAGGAAATTGGGAAAAACAAACCAAATGAAATGTTGTACTATCAATCATTAACATTTTGATATTTGAGTATATCAGAAGATGCACAGTGCCTATCTGGACTGCATTAACAACACACTTAATTGCATTATATATGGAGAAGAGATTCAAAAGAACAAAGAATTTAAGCTATTCTATTTAAGTAGTCCATTGCTGTGGTATCTAAGCACAAGAGATCACAGCATAAAAAAGCAGATTGCTAAAAGCTATGCATCCCAGATCTTATTCACAGTTCTGTATAGAGATTAATGAATCAAGCAGAGCAGCAAGCTGGAATATTAGTGGAAACAGATTTACTCCGAGTGTTCGCAAAGACACTGACTTCAATGGTTTCCAAAGGGAGCTCTACCCACCATGGATGGGCCCCACAGTATTTGCCAATGTTCCATGCACAGCTACTAGTCACATGAGACAGGGTTTTAAAGGTGTCTCCTAGTTTAAGGAGGCTGCTTTAGTGGAGATTTCAAAAATACCTAGCCACAGGACTCACTTGGAAATCTATGGCAGCAATCCCATGGGCTGTCTATGGTTAGGTATCCAGGCACTGTGCAGAAACTTGGGCATCCTGGTGGCCTGTGGGTTGAACCCGGCTTGTGAGGGACTTCTTTGCATAGGAGAAGGAAGGCACATGAGAGGATGTTATGCAGTGCCTGCTGCCAGCCTGGGCTGGAGATGCAAGGATGTGCTAACTGCTGCTACCTCGAAGCTGCTGGTAGAGGCAGAGATGCTCTGGGAAGGACATATCCCTGGATGGCAGCAGTTTCTGCTCCTCTAAAGCAATGATTGCGGTAATGTGGGAAAGCTGCTTGAGCACCTTTGCTGGGTTGAGCAGGTTGAGGGATGATGCTTCTGGTTGCTGGAACAGCTCTTGGAGAAACTGTGGGATCCCCAAATCTGTATGTAAAGCAACCTGATGACTGCGTGTCTGGTTTTCCTCTATTTTTCAGGTGCATCATGGCAATGAGGGTCATTAGCCTCTTCTCTAAGTGTGATTCTAACATTGATGTCTATGATGGAGAAAAGCCAGTTAGTAACGATCTGCATTATGAAGGTCTTGGTGCCCACCCTACCAGGTCTGCAAGCCCCAGGATCCTTTCCAGTATCAATAGAATCCTTCTGTGTGCCAGTGTCAATTTTAAACATCTTGATTTGATTGAAGTCTTCAGAGGTTTGACTTCCCTAGTTGTTACTGGTTTTACTTTTGTTTCTGCTGTAGGCTGGCTACTGATTTATATTGAGATGTCCCATTTCTAGCCACATTTCCTTTATTTGCCTTATTTTGGGGGTTGTTTTGGAGTTGTCTGTTTGGGGGCGTTTATTATGATGCTTTCTCAGGAGCTAGTTTTCAAAGAACTGTCATTGCTGCCTCCACAGATACTCCAATAATAATCAGGTGGAGAAGGTTCTTTCTGGTTGTCTCAAAGCATACCATTTTCTAGCAAAATTGGACTTATAAAATAATATACACTGAACTGGAACATTGTAAATGGCTCTGTACATTCAAAACCGAGTCGTTGGACTCATTACAACTGACATACACAAGCATATAAGTCTTTTTTTTCCCCCACTGCTTTTAGTATTTGCTCTGTATCATTAATATAAATAAGCAGTCATTGAAATCAACACAACTGAAGTTAACAGCGAAACTCCAGATTTACATCAGTGTAAATGAGAGCAAAACTTGATGCCTCGCATGTAATTTATCTTTAGTTCTGGTTTAAGTCTCTCTCGTCTTGCTGAATAAAAACTGATGTTCTTCTCACACACAATCTGTATACCATTCATTAGTGTCTTTTCTGTTTGGAAGAAAGTTTGGAGCCCATGGCAATGAAAGCTCAAATCTTGGGGAGCAGTACACATGGCATTTTTTTTTTAACTAAATGCTGTATTGGTATTCTCATGAGTGGCTTTGCATTGCTTGAACATTTATGAGTAGCTTGAGCTAATAAATCTCTAATTAGCACTAATTGCTATTTAGGTTATTGATTCCTCTGACTGTGGACCCCTCACTGGCTTTACTCATAAGCAGAATGGTATTTAAAAAAGTCTCATAGATACATTCTCAAGCAGAACTCACTCCTGCCATAGAAAGGAGCACAGCAGTAGGCTCTGTTTGTCAGAACAACACCTGAGGTCATTCAGACTGGGTTGGTACACCAAGGGGCAGAGCTATTTTTTTGCACTAGTTGAGCTGTCAGGGCACTGCCTGCTTGCCCAGATGTGCAGGAGAGTCCCGACACATTTCTGCTTTTCTGCAAGATGCCTCCTGTTTTCACCCTGGGTGTGTGCCGCAGGTTGCACATGGAGGGCCTGGCTCCAAAGGGTGGTGGATGTTCTCTGAAGGTGTTTGGGGGGGTCCTGTGGCAAGAGCTAAAGCAGATCTGCTGGAGCAAGTTGACATATGATGCTTTGCTTCACAGAGTCTGCCTTTGCTTTTGTTTCTGGTTTTACAGAGAAAGGAAACCCCCTCCGGATCCTTGTATTCCCAGAAGAGTTTTCCCTCCCATTCTTCTGTCCCTCTCCAGCAGCTGTCCTGCACACTATCTACCTGACAAGGCAAAATGGGTTCTTTAGTACAGTCCCCACGTGAAAATCACTCTGGATTCTGCATTTACACAGCATTCCCAATAGCTCTTTGCAGAAACAGTCCCTCCTGCCCCACAGGTGTCAGGGGCTCCATAATCCATTTTTTTCCTAAGAGCTCAGAAAGCAGGATCCTGAAAGCAGGGCCTACAAAGTTTGGGAATCCTACACCAAGCACTCACCCAGCTGCTACCATCACTGCCACACCATGTCACCAATCTTTTCCCAGTTTCTCACCTCTACAAACTCACCCATAGAGGAGGTTTGGTTTTGTATAGTTCATTAAGGATAGCCATTAGCACACTGTCTGCTGACTTCTTTCACTTCAAGGCAGAGCACAAGCGATTGAGATTTTGGCTTACTTCACTGACAGGAGTGATTTTATCTGGCAGCAGCTGATTGCCTCTGTGGCAGGACTGGCAATAGAGGTCAAGTGCAGCGCTGCTTTATTCAAGCATCTGGCAGTTTCCTTTGGAGGGGTTTTTCTTGTGGTACATCTTCAGTGAGTGAGCCCAGACAAGTGCAAAATGATGCTTACTTCTTGTTGACATTAACTGTAAAGAATGTGTAAAATCTCTTTTCTGGTGGCTGCCTTCTCTGTTTATTTTGACATCTGACTCATTATGTTTGGTTTGATCCTTACAGCCCTATGTGGGCTATGTGATGAGCCACTGTGGCACCAAAGATCGATGGTGCTACACTCACGCTGGTGTTTTCATTAGCAGACTCCAAGCCCTGCCAAACTTTGCTGTTGCATGCAGAAACTCCTTAGGACAACTGTGGGAGATGTCTGCGTGTGGCAGCGAAGAGATAGGGCTCCCTGGATAGCAACATCTGGGGACCAGATATCAAGTGTTCTTGGCTACAGGCCCTTGGCTCTGTAATTTGATCTTCCCACCCTTCTGGTCCATCTCTTCTTGGAGCAAAGGAATAAAGAAGGGAGCTAAGTGTCTCTGGATGGGAGTCCAGTCAGCTAATTAATATAAATGAGGTGCATGTTATCTTCAGTTATTGCGGATGTGCTCATACCTTATTAACTTAAACAGTGAAGAGCAAATAAATAGCAGGTTCTATCATGCTTAACGGAAACATTTAACAAATAGGTTATTGATTTGGACTTCAGAAGGAGCTGGGAGGAAATCTGTAAGGTTTCTTCTTCTTTCAGAGGCGGGGGAAGGAGGGAAAGACTTTGCAGAAGTTAAATTAAAGTGTCCTGTTTTATAGTGCACATTGAGAAGAAGCCAAAAGGCTGTTCTGTTTCCAGGTGGGCCCAGTGGGTTTGAGTCTGCAAAGGGTTGGCTCTTACAGACACCTGCTTTGCAGCAAGACTGCTAGAATGTCTTTGTGCAATGGTTGCTCTGGGGAGACAGTCTGTCCAGAAGAAAGGGCTTGCTCTGGGCCTGCAGGAAGGGTGTTTGCTTGGCCCAGCTCTACCTGACATTTCAATTTCCATATTTAGCAAGTACCCCAGATGTGTGTTGCAGGAAATAAGTAACTTGTCAGTGGTTTTGAGGTTTCTCAGCAAAAAGAAGATTACGTCGTTTTGTGCTAAGTATTGAAGAGAGTGTTTTATATTTTGAATGCTAATGAGCACAGTTTTTTTCAGACGGGAGCCATAAAACTGTCATTATGTCAGTGGTATGTCTTTGTTCTTAGCTTTGCTCGTGCTAATCAAAGACAACAGTGGTATATTTTGAGTTAATACTGTAACAAGAGGAATGGCATTAGTGGTCATCATCATGAGTGACTCTTGGACATGTGGTAATAATTTCTTAAGTGTTTCTGAATAGCAAACGAATGAGAGAGAAGGAGTTCAGCTCCAGCGTTGTGCAGAATGGAATGTACCATTCAACCGAAATGATGAATCCATGGCTCACACTCGAGGGGCTGTAAAAGCAAAATCCACTTTTTAATATAATTTAAGTATCATTTACAGTCCCTCTTTCTCCTCCAGCATCTAACTCCACCTTTCTGTTTAGGATAAAACAGCAACTTTTAGCATAAGCAACTGAATGAATGCAATCATCTTTATGTTCTTAGGGAAATCAATCTGCTTTGGAAACCAAGTTCTCATCCTCTGAGTATTTTAGTTTTGCATAGCTGGATGTAAATTTGAGAGCTTTCAGCCGAAGTGGCATTTTCTTTCTTGTTAACAGATGCCTCTAGATTTGGTAAATACCTGGAAATAGAGTTGGTAACATATTTTAAGCGCCAGATTTCTCAGGGAAAAAAAACCAAAACACCCAAGCCTTTTTATTATCAGTCAAGCAGTTCTCATTTATTTGGTGAGGCAGTCTGTTTGCATTGGCTGGCGGGTTCATGAATGGCTCCTGCATAACGAATCATGCATTTTAAAAATTCTTTCCAAAGCTTTTATAAAAATACAAAAAATTAAATAACTTTAACACAGTTATGTGATCAGTCTGATTAAGTTAAGGCATTTAGCCTAAGTAACCCCAGCGGGCTTTCAGCAGTACTGTACATTCCAGCAAAGGGAACAATTGGTGTATTTTCACTGTCTGACTGTGTTTCTCAGAGAATGCTGAACAATATTAAACATTCAGAGGCTGCGTTTTCCCTTTGTTTTGACAAATGCTAATAAGTAGCTAACTGCAAGAGAAGGGGAAAAAATCCTAATTCAAACCAGTTGCGTGGTGGTAGAGCTCAGCAAATTCCCTGACCAGCAAGATGTAATCTGGAAAGAAAAGAGCAGAGTGGTAGCCTTTGCTAGCCTTTGAAATCACTAATAAAGTCATTAGACAATGTTTAGTTGAAGGGGAATGACTAAAGCTAGGGAAAGACTACTCTGAGGACCTCTCAGAAGGAACATTAGCAGGCTTTGATTTCTAATTAAGTGGTATTATTAGCAGCTTTGATAAAAGCCCTCGCGTGTCTGACATCTCATATTTCTCTGTGTACCAAGAGTTGAAGAGAAACCAGAAAAAGAGAGACTTTTTAATGATAATACCTGAAAAGTGTTTTTCAGCAGACCCATACATCATTGTCAAGTGAAAAGATTAAACTTTATTGTTTCTTTTTGAACCAAGAACTCAAGGTGAGTGGAAATGTCTTGAAATGCAAAGTAGTTTGGCAGATAAAGTAAAATGGAGATGAAAACAGACAATAAAAAGACATTGGCTGTAATAGAAGAAAGAGCGGGGAAGTTCACTCTTTAATGTTGCTGGGAGAACTTTCTTTTTTTGCTATTAATGGTAGCATTTAAGTGTTGCAATTACAAGCTTTTATTGAAATGAAACATTTCATTTAAAGAATGGCACCAAAATCATTTTTGTGTGTAATATGAAACATTAGTTATGTGATGCTGCTGCCAAAATAAACCCCACCATTCATTTAATATATCAGGAAACTCCATTTGAGAGGGTAGTTATACATCCATTGAGGATACTCTGTATATTATTTTTCCTTGGTATTAATAAAGTCTATTAACAACATAACTGCAATTGATTCATAATGTCACATTTGTTTGCAAGTAATGGATGTAAGGTTAAAATGGTTTAACTATTACAATGTTTGAAAATGATTTCTGTTCCCTAAAGCCTCCTTTATTTTTATTACAGTTTTTTTTTCCCCTTCAGCAACCAGTTGTTTTGTAGTTGTTAAACTGCTTTCAGCTGTAGATACTCTGCATTATCAAGATAGATGGGGCTTGGTGTGGGATTTCCACAGAGGTTGGTAGCTGAAAAAGTAACTTCAACAATGTGCCTTCAAAAGATTTATGTAACTTGTCCCTTAATAGGCCAGGCCTTGCTGATTTCCACAGAAACGATTCCTTTTCTGTCAAACTCTGGGCTGCTTTTCCGGGAGCCTCCTCTCGCCACCAGCTGGCCCATGAAATGCACGCAGCCGACCCCAGGGCACTTTAGCTGCTTGTGGCTGTGCTGGTGCTTGGTGTGGGCTGGTGACTCCGGCTGCCTTCTGTAGCCAGGAGACGGAGGGTTTTGTTTGCCTTTTTGTGCTGTGCTTACAAAGACCGTGTGGCTGCCGCTGCCTCGAGAGTGCCTGAGCACTCCCCGGTTGCTTTGCATTATGTCATTTTCTTATCTATGTCCGGTAGTTAGAGATAGGAGCAATCCTGGAAAGATTCCGCTGGGGACAGGTGGATGCGAGGAGCCAGCATTGGGTTCCCAAGCTTTGCATTGCTAACTTTTGAGTCCTGGGGAGGTTGTTACCAAAATTACATACTCTGTTGGAGCTTTCCTTCTCACCTTGCTTCACAACTCACTCGGAGCAGAGATATTTTTGTCTCCGAGGTTGACAGAAAAATGTGGATACCAGTGGATTGTTTAACACATAATTCTAGCTTTGTAATGGGTTAGTCAAATGCTCCATGCAGATACATACATGTAACTTGTTATAACAACTTGTTTTGCCCCTTATCTTCTTTGACAGTCATATTCACTGAAAATTATTCCATTTAAGAAAAAGGCTTGTGTGCCAATTTGTACTGTACTCCTGCATACAGAAAGGGTTGGATATAGTATTTTTTTAAAGGCAAAAATAGAAAAAAACACATTTTAATGAAGAAAACCCCCCAAGTTCTTTCACCTAAACCACTGTCACTATCTTGCACTATCAGAAGTGAACTCATTTTTAAAAATCAGATTTAGTTCTTTCTCACTGTGCTGTACATTTGCGATTTCATGTCTTTCTAATTGGACAATGAAAATATTACACATTGGTGAACCACATTTTGTTTCTAGTCACCACCAGTTAATTTCACTCTTTGATTTTTGTGTGGCGGCAAAGGGTTGCAATTACTATAAATTTTGTGTGGATGGCACTCAGCAAGCCTTGTGATAAAACACTTGGACAGATGGATTTTTGGATGGAAATACAGCACGGGGATGTTTAGTTGGCTTAAAAAAACAATATTTTAATAGGTACTTTCAGGAAATCGTGGACCCTCAGATTTGCAAACCAGATGTATTTCTAGCCCCAAAAAGGCTAAAATTCTAATTGTTGTGCTCCTTTGAAGAGAATCCTGAATTTTCACATCTTGTTATTACAGGGCTTTCTACCAGCATAACCACATAACAGGGTTACTTCTGCTATAACTGCTCCTGCAGTAGAGGAACTGCACTCACTAATTCTAGCTGTTTCTAAAAGGCATGCGACCTGTGTACAGACTTAAAACATCATCCTGCAAGCAGATCCAGTGTGACAGTGGATCCAAACCAGACTGTTTACAAAATAACTCATATACTTCGAATCAGGATTTCAAAGAAACCAAGGCTGATCCATAAAATCAGCCTGTTTGGAAAGTTTCATGTACTTTGTATGGGGTTTCAAAAAGGAGGCTTTTTTGCTGTTTCTATTTTCCCCACTGAGGCTTGCAGGATAACTCCCAGATAGACTCACATGCTGAGTCATATCAGTTAGTATTTTAGATTATATTTGTAATGTTTTCTAAAAGGAAGACAAAAAATAACCCCAGCTTACCCAGTGTATTTACAAGAGCAGAGATTCTATACATGTGTGGCTCACCAGGAAAGCGTGACTGGTGGAGAAAAGCTAATCCACGCTGCCACTTTCTGCAATGTGACAATGCTAGATCGCAGTGGAAAGAGGCTGCTCTCAGATTTGTTAGTTTAAGACAGCTTTGCCTCTTCAGTGACACAATTGTGTTAAAGCCAGTCCTCCTGTCTGGAAAGAGCAGAAAGCTGGAGCTGAAATCTGTGATAGCGTCATTGTTCCCAGAGGTATAATAATAGGCTTCACTTTACAGTGCTGTATCTCACTTAGAAAGCGCTGTCTCTGGGAGTGACATAAACTCTTTGTTAATATGGATAATAGACTTTAGGACCACTTAAACTTCTTAAGACAATAAGGCTTGGGCAGCTGAGAGTATTAGCTACATCATTTCAAATGCATCCATGAAAGTTTTTTCTTTCACTTTTTGGTTGTCTTGCCAACATTTACATTGAGCATTTGACTGTTTAAGCCACTCCTGTGATCAATTACATTTCCAAGCAGAACGAGTGCTTAGAAAGCTACAAACCAAACTGCCAAACTACAACCATCTCTTCACATCAGTGGCTCAGGCAATTTGTTACATTAATGACTGTTTGTCTTTAGAATAAAATGGTATTGTCAGTCCAGGCTTTTTTAATGACTTTATGGACTGCTTTGCATGAAATAAAGGAGTACAGACAGTTTGTTTTGCTTTATTTCTGCAATGCTTAGGAATTGTGATGTCCATCCTGGTTCGTTTCTTTGGAGCTCAGTGTGGAATTATCCAGAGTGACCATTTTTCCAGGTATTGATGAGTGATGCAGATGGCAGGAGAGGGTGAGGGTTTGCTCTGAGACACAGACTGACATCAATCTGGCATGGGGCTTCCTCAGCTCCTTGCAAACCCAATAGGTCCCAGCTGGGTAAGGCAGGTCCCTGCTCTGTGCTATGTGGCCCAGGGGTGTCCCTGTGCTAGCCAGCCTGCCAGCCATGCAGCTGGGCTGTTGCTGAACTCCTCCTCCAGCCTTTCTCTCTGTGGGGCTGCTGATTTAGTTTTCTGTCCTCTGCCTGGCCACCAACTTCTGTGGTGCTGACAGCGATATGACACCTCCTGCTCTGTCAAATAGGCCTTAAATTAGTCGAGACACCACAAAATTATTAGGTGGTGGTAGACAAGCAACACTGAGTCCCTTAGACACCCTGCTAAAATCTCTGCTTTTTCAGTAACGCATTTTAACTGCGACTGGCATTTTCTGCTTACTCCCCTTTCCTCTTTTTCAAGTAGACCAGAGATGCTGAATGACAAATGTTCACATAGCACAATAACATGCCAATAATTTGACAGAAAATGAGGGATAACTAACCTTTTTACTGATCCCTGATACCTGAGAGAAGGATATGTATTTTTTCATGAACTAATTATCGTTAGTTGTCGGAGTACAAAACTTCCACAGGTTTGGAGATCTAAAATAACAAACCTGATACAATGTATATCTGACTTTCTTCCCTGTTTTGGCTACTTAATGCATAGGAAGCTAGTCTAAGGCAATCATAGAAACAGTCTTTTTACTCAGTGTGCACCCCAGGGTGATTCATCATATCCTAAAAATGATGGCTTGAGGTCCGAATCCCTCTGTTTACTCTAACAGGTGTCCACACAGCTAGCTTAGTCTAACCTGTACTCTTACACAATTAAGTAGGATGAATGCCACCCAACTAACTAAAGGATGTCATGATTAAGATACAAACTTCATTTGTGCAAATGTATCAGCACTGTCACATCTTCTCAGGGAAAGAAGAACTTAATGCCTCAGACTGACAGCTCAGTAGTGCTGTCATACCTGGCTTTACAGGCTGTATGTCACAAATTCAGTGACAGTCAGTGACAGTCATTCTGTCAAATGGCCTGATTCTGTTTGACGTGTAATCTTCTTTACCCCACTTTGGCAGTGGCAAGAAGCCATGTAGAAGGTGTAAATAATATTTAAACAGACCATAGGCATCAAAGCATTGCCTGAATGGTGTAATGCTGGTCTTGCATAAGAGAGAATCAAGCCCTGAGAGTTTTGTCCTTGAGCTCAAAGGATGCAGAGTGGATCATAGATATTGTTACAGAGGGGTTATACCAGCTGAATAATAGCAGCAGTTATTATTCATCACATCATATTTGGGTAGGACTAATAGATATAACATGGCTTAGTGAATTCGCTTTCAGGTTATATTTTGTCTATTCAATGCACACAACTAATAAAAAGTCCCTATGCATTTGGGCAAGAATATATTCTGCCATTCCAGTGGTCTCAATAATGGTTTCATTCTTCCTCACTTGATGTGGCAACATTAGTGTGTTTCTGCATGTGCTTAAAGCACACGGGTTTCCAGGTTGCCACTTGTCATGTGCAAGAGGAGCATGATGCATCTGAGCTGTCCTTTTTGGCTTTTTCAAGACTACATCCATGACTGGGTACAAGAGCTATGTTATAAAGATAAACAACTGTGCAATTATACCCTCAGTAGAAAGAACAGGAATTATATTCTAAAGTGTTTGGAAGGAACACAGGCAAGGCCCAAATAACAGCATCTTTTATTTTTCAACACCATCGATCAAGAGCTTCTGTATGTAACGTACTAAAATGACACCTGACATATCTGAAATGCTGGAATAAACCACAAATAACAAAAAAGCCCAGCTGATAACGGCCAAGGTTTTACTGCTAGTAAAGCAGGTCCTCTGCTGAGGAGAAAAGTTAAACCTGCGTGAATTACACCCAAGCAACTGACAACTTTACTTAGCTATTCCATACATTAGAGAATAAATCTCCATTCTAGGAAGTTTCAATGCCATTTTAGTTATCCATTTAATCCACCTATTCATTTAGCAGGAATGGTAATTACGGGAAAATTGCTGCCAAACTATGATGTGCAATTAAAATTCAGGCTATTTTGTGTGATGCAAAATCTCTCTTTTTTACTATCATCTTACAAATCCTCTGATAGAAAGTTTGTGCCTTTTTGAAACAGAGCTTGTAATAATAAGCCATCTGGCTTACTTAAACATGAAAGATTAAAATGATATACAGTATGAAGGCTTCCTATTCAATTGCTAATGTCCAAGAACTCAACTCCAGTGGTGAAAGCTGTCATTTGGGGGGAAGAGGTAATTAAAAGATTTCCTTGTAGAGATTGGTCCTAGAGCAGGGGACTAGCACATCCAACAAGCAAAACTAATTTTCCAAAAGAAAGCAGTGCTGGCCAAATGTCTTGCAAGATAATCTTCTGCATCCTTTAGTTCACTCACAACTGCTTGAGTGGGACTGAAAGGTGGGTTGATGACTGGCGGGACAAAAGCAACCAAACCTTGCTTTATTTATCATACTAAGCCAGCAGTGCTTCATAACACGGGCTTGACTGAGGCTGACAACAATGAAGGAAAAGGCATTGTGTTTAAATAGTGACCCAGTCTTTTTGAAGAGATATGGAAAAATGTTGCAAATGTTTTAGGGAAACAGCAATGCAAAAATGGAAAATCTGGATCTGAGAAGTGACACATAGAAAGGCACTCTTCTCAGACTGGCTTTTGAAACAAATGCGTTTAGTAGCCCTTACTCCTTTATAATTGGCAAGAGGCTAATTGAGGGCACAGTACTCGTGCTTGTGCAGCATACAGACAGTCTTAAAAAAAGGGTTATTGTCAACTGGCTGCAGGAAGAAAACAAGGGACACCTCAGCTGTGACAGTGGCACGTTCTGTTGATTTCAGCCTCCCTCTGTCTTTCATCTCTGACTGATTAATTTCCAAACAGAAAGCAACTGAAAATCTTGTTTATCAGAAGAAGCTCGCACCCTAGGTTCTGAACACTAAGTGGAAGCAGAGCTGAGTACGAATCATTACCAGACAGTGCTCCATATGGTCTAGAGTACTAGTAGGGAGTGCCATATCTTTGACTTACAAAGCAAAGCCTAAATGTTATTACATGTAGACTGTAACACTCCCAAATGAAGAGATCATGTCTCTTTCCTTATGGGAAAAAGAATTTAATACAGAATGTAAAATTCGCCAAGTAATTTTGAGCTCTGTGTATTGATTATGGCAGGGATCTACTTCTCAACTCAGTTTTACAGAACTGCCTTACAAGTCTCAAGAAACATAAACTTCTATCACCACTGTTATTCCTACAGAGGCCTACTTAATTACAACTGAACTACATTATGTCTGTCTTTCATCAGACTTTTTGAAAAGGGAGATGTTTGAAAGTGCTGTGTGCAGGCACAGTACTCCATAAAAAAACAAGAGTGCCAAAATTTGAACCCTCCCATTAAAGGCACTATCCTCATCTACTCCTTTTCAGAAGAACAGTTTTAATGAAGATCCTATTTCTATTAATTCTACTTTCAGGCTCCATTAGGCTGATAGGAGGAAACAATGAATCATGACATAATGGAAGCTCCTGTAAAGCATTCAGCTTACCACACAGGAAACTGACTTGCATGTGCATTTGTTTTTGTTTTTAAGACTAGTTCCAACAATAGCAGCCAATGAGAGCCTATTAACTTCATTGTGCCTTAACTTTCTCTTTGTCCTTGGCTATCTTCCAGCTTAATTCCTCTGAGTCAGCAACGTGTTCAAACCAGGTTGAATGAACTCTTGGATAAGAACCTCAACTAAAGTAATAATTGATCTTTCCACCCCTTAAAAAAACAAACAAACAAAAAAAGCCCAATGAAAACCAAATACACGCACACACAAAAAAAAAGGGCTGCAATGAGAACAGTTTAACATGCAGCAATTCAGAGGTGACAGGAGGGGGGAGAGTGGGATATGGGTATGGGTGAGTTGGTAAAACAACCCTGTTAATGCTGTTAAGCAGCAGATGCAAGAAGTAATGCATACTTTGGCAAAAGCAAGAATTTACTTTGGCTCTAACCAAACATCATGTCTGTTGCAGGCCCTATTTTTTTGTTTGTTTTGTTTGTATTTTCATGGAGATGGATGGATGGATGGATGGATAGATAAGCCAGACAGAATAGTCTTCATATTTAAAAACACTTAGAAAAAAGTGGCTTAGTAGCTATTATGATGTGATCTCAGTTCATGAAACTTTGGTAGTCGCTTTCCAAGACAACACATGTATTATCCTCTGTCTTTCCCACTTGTTTGTCCTTGTGTCCATAATGCATGAAAGTTTTCGCTCACTATACCTGAAAGTCCGCACAGGGTGGTAGTTCTGTTGCTTAAGTTAAAATGGAGCTGTTCACTCTAAGAGTGAAGTATATCAATGAAATAAAGCCATCTTTCTTGAGGACTTTTTCTGCAACCTCTATGAGAATCTTAGAGCTATCATAAACTTCCCATTCCTCTCTAAAACTCAGGTACATCTGAGAGAAAGAATAAGTCATGTTCAAATGTAGACGTGTCCATCAGCAGCAGATGACAGTCCTGCTGCTGAGGTCCCTGCTGAAAAGTGAGTAGCTTACATGGTAATGAGGATATTGGGAGAATCTGGAGAAGATGCAAAAGAGTTATGCAACACTTCCTTGTGGTCTCTACCTTTTTTTGTTGCATATGAGGGGCTCTTTAGGGAAAGGACCAGTGCTTCCTTCTGAGTTTACCTAGAACTGACACAATAGGGTTGTGTTGTTTGTTGAGGAATGGCTTGATGAGAAAGGGCATGGCTCTCTGGAGCAGTTGTACAAGCAGACCAAATGCTAGGCTGCA